>JAWNLD010000423.1:0-139122 GCA_035041545.1 Drosophila colorata
TGTGGGTTGGTATTTCAAGGAACATGCCATTTCCCATTTTCGAGTCAATATCAGCAGCAACAAGATCCCTAGACAACAACCAGCAAAGATAGTAGCAACATTTGAGGCGAAGGCGAATTCGCATGTCTGCAAATCCGCCAAAGTGAGAGACGACGACAAACAGGGGAGAAAGACGAGAAGCGTGCAGAAGACGACGAACGGGGAGTTGTAAGCGGCCTTTGACGAAAGAAGTTGTGAGAGCTGTTTCCCAAACGAGATCTTAAGATAAAATCACTTGTAACTTGAAACATTACAATAATTATTTGTTACACATATTAACTTTAATAAAATCCCACATATTTTGGAGGCTCATCCGGGAGAACGACGAAAAGTTTAACAAATTAATTTTGTAGGCAAACAACGAAGTGTCAAGCTGCAAAATTTTTCTAAAGCTGAAGAAGAAGAAAAAACTTAAAGTGAAATAAAACGACGTAAAGAAGTGTGAAATGATGAAAAAGTGAGATATACAGAAGAAATTTTTTTCATCTTTCAAGCAAAATGGCAAATTTTAACGATTTAATTCCAAAAAACTTACGAGCAGCGACAAAGGCGAATATTTGTGCTTTACACAAGTACATATTTGAGGCTGAAGGAGATAGAAAGAATAGAAGCCGTCTGCGTGAATTCAGTGGCTTTAAATATGATGAAAACGACGCAAAATACTTAGCAAAAAACGTGTACATACAGGAAAAGTTATCTGACCGTGACCTTGTATCGATTTGCGCAGTGTTAGGAATTAGTCACAATGTCCAGAATATACCGTTACATATTTTTCGAAATTTGCTCGCCGGCCAACTGCTGCGGCACAGCAATAATGAAGACGGAGAGGACGAGGAAAGCAGTGACGAAGAGAGTGAAGACTTTGAGAATAGCGCGCATGAGGTTGTCGATGATGCGCAATACAGAGATGAAGAAGACAATGCTCAAGAAGTAGCAGCGATCGAAAACGTACGTGCACAAGCAGAACGAAACACAAAGCGAGACGACGATTGCCGACGAAACTTTAACGAATTACACACACAACGCTTTGCTATGAGTTTTCGCGACATAGAAGACTCGATTAGAGTTTTTGACGGCCGTGACGAAATTGCTGTAGAAGTATGGGTGACCGAATTTGAAGAACAAGCTATGCTTATGGGCTGGAGTGATTTACAAACACTCATTTTTGCAAAGAAATCACTGAAAGGCATTGCGAAATTATTTGTGTTGAGTGAAAAGCATCTAAATTCATGGGCTGCGTTGAAGAGTGCATTGTTGAGCGAATTTAAGTCAGTAGTGAACAGTAAGCAAATACACACGCAGTTAAGTGAGAGCAAGCGTCGTAATAGTGAAAGTATTTACGAATATTTTTATCGCATGAGAGACATTGCATCCCGCGGAAAAGTGGAAGACGACGCACTGATGCAATATGTGATCGATGGTATTGACGAACTCTCAATAAGCAAATCAATTTTGTATGGTGCAAAAAACATGAAAGATTTAAAAAACAAATTACAAGACTATGAAAAATTGAGTGGAAAAATCAAAAAGAATGAGAAAATTGGGAAAGAGAAAAGAATGCAAATAACGCACAGTGGTATGCAAAGTGGCAAAAAAGAGATCAATTGTTTCAACTGTGGAGAAAAGGGGCATTTAGCAAACAACTGCACAAACAAGGACAAAGGAAGAAAATGTTTTAAATGTAACCAATATGGACATATATCTAAATTTTGTAAAGAAAAATTTGAAAGTCAAAAAGAAGAAAAATCAAACGTGCGTGTTATGAAAAACAAAAATGAGTTAACATCCAAAGAAATTTTTTTCAAAAATAAGAAGTGCTTAGCATTGTTTGATACAGGCAGCAAATTTAACATATTACGCGATGATGTGTATAAAGAATTATTCTTACCAAAGTTAAAAGACTGTAACGTATGTTTAATTGGCTTTGGTAACAATCGTGACGCGTATAAAATTAAACCGATTGGGCAGTTTAATACTACTGTGTGTATTGATGAAAATGATTATGTGTTGACTTTCTACGTGGTTTCGCGAAGCTGTATGGACGTAAAGCTAATAATTGGAGAACAACTTTGTTTATATGCGGAAATATCGTTTAATCGCAACGGTGTTAGCGTACGTAAGACGAGTGAAGAAAACAGTAGTGACGAAACAAACATATTAAAAATCGAGGAAATTCGCGAGAATGATCAAATTGATATAAACAGTGCGGTTAGTGATTCTACTAAAAACAAGGTGATCGAAATAGTTCAAACCTATAAGCCGGAAAAATGTAAAACAACAAACATTGAAATGAAAATAATTTTAAAAGATGACATTCCAATTTTTTCGCGGCCACGACGAGTTGCATTTGCAGAGGCTCAAATTATTGAAGCACAGGTTGACGAATGGCTACAAAATGATGTAATTGAAGAGTCAGAGTCGGAATTTACGAGTCCAGTGGTGCTTGTCAAAAAGGCTGATGGCACACCTCGACTTTGTATCGATTATAGGCGGATTAACAAGGTAATCATAAAAGACCATTTTCCGCTGCCTCTAATAGATGACCAACTCGATCGCTTGCAAGACGCTTTGATATTTAGCACGATCGACTTGAAGAATGGTTTTTTCCATGTACCAGTAGCGGAATGCAGTAAGAAGTACACCTCATTTGTTACGAAGAGCGGGCAGTATCAGTTTCGAAAGGTGCCATTTGGCTTGTCAAATTCACCTGGAGTGTTCCAAAGACACATCAATGCTATTTTCAGGCCAATTTCTCGTAGAGGTATTGCGTTGCCGTACGTAGACGACGTCATCATACCGGCGAAAGATGAAAAAGAAGCACTCGAAAATCTGTTAGAAGTTATGAACACGTGTAAAGAGTACGGACTTGAGCTGAATTTAAGAAAATGTCATTTTCTGCAAACCCGAATACAATTTTTAGGTCATATAATAGAATATAAAAAGTTGTACCCGACACCGCAAAAAATAGAAGCTGTTTCAAAATTTAAGACGCCGCAGACACTTAAACAGCTTGAAAGTTTTCTAGGTCTTACAGGATATTTCAGAAAATTTATTTACAACTATGCCATTATTTCAAAGCCATTAACAGACTTGACAAAGAGTAACACGAAATTTATAATAGGTCCAAACGAAGAAAGCTCTATTGAAATTCTAAAGAAATGTTTGACCTCAAATCCCGTGTTAGCTATATACAACCAGAAGTACGAAACAGAAGTCCACACCGATGCATCGATAGACGGTTTTGGAGCTGTACTTATGCAAAGATCTCCAGATGACGGACAATTGCACCCGGTATATTTTATGAGTAAAAAGACGACAGAGGCTCAGCGTAAATATACAAGCTATGAACTCGAAATACTAGCCGTCATAGAAGCGTTAAACAAATTCAGAGTTTACCTTTTAGGCATCCCGTTTAAGTTGATCACAGACTGCAACGCATTTACAAAGACACTAGAAAAACAGAATCTGTGCACAAGGGTTGCTAGGTGGGTATTATTCCTACAAGAATTCAATTACGAAGTGGAACACCGTTCAGGTTCACGTATGAAACATGTAGATGCTCTTTCGCGATATCCCATCATGTTGATTAATGATGAAAGCATTTTGACGAGCATAGGGCATGCACAAAAACAAGATGACCACCTGAAAGCAATAATAAAAATCATCGACGAACAAATGAATAACTATGAAAACTATTTCATGAAAGCAGGTATTCTTTATAAATTAGTGGACGACAATGAACTTATAGCAGCTCCAAGGGACATGCAAAAACAAATTATCAGCAAAGCTCACGATAGAGGCCATTTCGCCATTAAAAAGACAAAAGACTTGATTTGCAAAGAGTATTTTATACCAAACATTGACGAAAAAATTAAGAAGTACATTGACTGCTGTATACCCTGTATTCTTATAAATCGCAAGCGAGGTAAACAAGAGGGTTTATTGCATCCGTTGCAAAAGGAAGATGTACCATTGCAGACGTATCACATAGACTTTTTAGGGCCGCTCGAGTCAACACACAAAGATTATAAATACCTACTAGCTGTTGTTGATGCCTTTACAAAGTTTTGTTGGCTATACCCGACAAAATCAACTACAGCCAATGAAGTAATTGCGAAGTTGCGCTGTCAGAGTGCTATATTTGGAAATCCAGCTTATATAATTTCTGACAGAGGTTCAGCATTTACGGCACAAGATTTTTTGAAATACTGCGACGACGAAAGCATAAAACCGATCAAGACGACAACTGGACTACCGCGAGTTAACGGACAAGTAGAACGACTTAATGCAGTGATTATATCTGTACTGTCGAAACTTAGCATTCAAGACCCAACGAAGTGGTATAAGCATGTAGAACGAGTACAAAGAGCTATAAACTCCACATATACCAGAAGTATTGATACCACACCGTTCGAACTTTTAATTGGAGTCAAGATGCGCACCAAAGATGACCAGCAGCTGCATGAAATGATAAGAAAGGAGTCCACAATTGCATTTAACGATGTCCGAAATGAGTTACGAGTTAAAGCGAAAGCTCAAATTTTAAAACTACAAGCCGAAAACAAAAAGACATACAATTTAAGGCGCAAACCAGCAAGAAAATACAACGTTGACGATTTAGTTGCCATAAAGCGAACACAATTTGGCGGTGGGCTCAAACTAAAGCCAAAGTTTTTGGGACCGTACCAGATTGTTAAAGTTAAACAAAATAATGCCTATGATGTCAAAAAAGTTGGTAGCTTCGAAGGCCCAAAGAACTCTTCGACATGTGCAGAGTATCTTAAGCCATGGTCGACCCTTGACGACGACGATGACGACGACGATGTATTCGAGGCGAATACATAAGCAGGATGGCCGAATGTGGGTTGGTATTTCAAGGAACATGCCATTTCCCATGTTTGCAATTCGCATGTCTGCAAATCCGCCAAAGTGAGAGACGACGACAAACAGGGGAGAAAGACGAGAAGCGTGCAGAAGACGGCGAACGGGGAGTTGCAGTTCGGCCTTTGACGAAAGAGGTTGTGAGAGCTGTTTCCCAAACGAGATCTTAAGATAAAATCACTTGTAACTTGAAACATTACAATAATTATTTGTTACACATATTAACTTTAATAAAATCCCACATTTATTTAATAAAATTAATATTTTCACAATTATTAGTATATTTGATGAAATTTGATGATATTTTTGATGAAATGTTGAGAGCAGTTATGTTGGAAACAACTATAGACTTATGTGTATGGAAGATCAAGACTGTATCTATATAATATATATACATAAGGTGAATGGCAATATACAATGTGATATGATTAAAGGCTGACGTAGCTGTTTATGCCTTTTCTATTTGTTTTCGGTAGCGCATACCTCGTTTTGATTTTATACCCTGGGTACGAAACAAAAAGGTTATAATGTTGGTTTACAAATATATACAACAGGCAGACCTTTGTCTGTACAAACTTGTTGATCTCAAAGAGTACGATAAATAGACACTTACAATTTGCAATATATGGTCTTGTATACCATACGCCAATTAAATTATTTGATTATTCGAAGAGCTAGGGCGTAAAATTAAAAAAAAAAAAAATTACCTCGCAGCTGAGTACTGGGTATCTTCCAGTTGGGCACTCCCGATTTAAGCACACATGTTGTTTATTGCAGTTCTTAAATCCACATTGTAAAACCACCCTTTTGAGCATGTTTAGCGCACAGTGGTGTATCTTGGCACCTAAGCACGCGTTTCGATATCTTATCTAGATATAGTACTTATTACAGAGCTACTTACTAGATGATGAAAGGAAGATCTCCAGCTGCTGCACGGCAACTCATCGCAGACTTGATTCAATGGCAGAGCTGTGTCGCGCAACTGTTTGCCTAGACGACTTTGCAAGCTATCAGATATTGCTGGCTGCAGATGCTCGTATCTGTATCTGAATCTGCTAAATGTGCACATATACGAATATCTGCGGCACTTTTTTGGCAAACGCTCGCCGGCCGACGAGCAATGTAGACGTTGGCAACCGCGAGAGCCGCTAATCAACTTGGTCGCAATGGACTTCGAGAGTGTGTTAGAGAAATGTGGCAGCTTTGGGCGCTACCAGTTCGTCTTACTGGCGCTCTACGGCTATACGAATATACTCTCTGCGTTCCACTACTTCTCGCAGACCATCATCAGCTTCACACCGCCGCATAAGTAATATATATTTAATTGATGTGCATTTGTTTCAATTAATGATCTTCGCTCTCGCTCGCACAGGTGCCTGCCCGATTTTCCCGCTTTTCTTAATGAAACATCCACTGATCGCTGCAGCTATATCGAGTGGAGGCCCGACCTGTCGGAGCATCGGGCAGCCAAGTGTCAGGCCTGGCAGTTTGAGCGCGAGGGCAATTATGAGAGCATCACAACTGAGGTAAGTACGCCCTAAAAGTAGGCAACGGTTTTTGGCGCTCGCCCAGCTACAGTCGCATCCCCATCTATTGCGCACAGCTCGAATGGGTCTGCGACGATGCCTACAAACTGGCCGTGGGTCAGTCGTTCTTCTTCGTGGGCTCCGTCGTGGGCACCATATTCTTCGGCTATCTGGCCGATCGCATTGGCCGCCTGAAGGCCTGCATGCTGACAACGCTGACGGGTGCCTTCGGCGACTTTCTCACCTCCTTCGTGCACTCGCTGCCCTTCTTCTCGGCCAGCCGCTTCATAGCGGGCCTCTCCACGGACACGCAGTACATCCTGATGTATATATTGGGTATGCCGGACTAGCAGTTTATTTAAGTTTTATGTTAAATTATGATCACTGCAGTTTTTGAGTATCTCGGCCCCAAACGTCGCACTCTGGGCCTGAACATCATCGTGGCTGTGTTCTATTGCGTGGGCCTGATGGTCTCGCCCTGGCTGGCCATTTGGGTGGGCACCTGGCGCAACTACCTGTGGGCCGTTTCGCTGCCGGCGCTGGGCGTGCTCTGCTATCCGTGCCTGCTCTTCGAGAGCGCCGAGTGGCTGCTGACCAAGCGCCAATTCGAGAAGGCGGCGCACTGCCTGCGCCGCATCGCCAAGTTCAACGGCCGCCAGGTGGAGGAGCACGTGTTCGACGAGTTCATCAAGTACTACCACGAAAAACTGAGCGAGGAGTCGAAAACCACATCCGACACATTCATGGGCATGCTGAGAACGCCGCGCCTGCGCAAGTTTACCATCGTACTATTCATAAAGTCGTGAGTTTGCCTTGGCTGAGAAGAGCGACAGAGAAGAAAAATACTTGAGCTTGATTTTTATGCAGCATGATCATCACGGTGGCCTTCGACATACTTAGCCGCAACATGGAGGGCCTGGGCACCTCGCCCTTCAAGCTGTTCTCCTACACGAGCATTACCTATCTGCCCGCCGGCCTGTCCATAATTCTGTTCCAGAACTACATCGGTCGCAAGGGCATGGCCTGCGCCTCTCTCTTTGTGGGCGCCGTCATTACGGCCGTAACGGGCTACTTGATAGCCAGCTTCGATCCGGCCGAGCACTCGCTCCTCCTCGCCTTCATGGTGGGCCTGGGCAGATATGGAGGCGTGGTCGCCTACGATGCGGAGGCTCAATATGCGGCCGAAATTATTCCGACCAGTGTGCGCGGTCGGGGCATGTCCAATATACACGTGGTGGGCTACGCCTTCGGCTTCTTCAGCTCGTACATCATCTTCCTGGGCACCTTCTACAAGCCGCTGCCGTCGCTCTTCATCAGCCTGCTGCTCTTCATCGGCTCCGGCCTGTGTCTGGCCCTGCCGGAAACAGTGCGAAAGTGAGTTTTACGATCTCCCTCTAGTCCATGCCAATATTTACTTTGTGTCTGACAGGAAACTGCCGCAAACATTGGCCGATGGCGAGACTTTTGGCATCGGCGAAAAATGGTATTATTTTCCCTGCTTGGGCCAGAAGCGGCAACCGGCCGAGGAGCTGGCTGCACCTGTTGCGTCTTTGGAAGGCGCTCGTAAAACAATTGTAGACGAAAAGTTTTAAAAATAAAGTTTATAATTTATTGTATTTACTTGGCAACTGCATTTATTATTCGCGAACATTCACCTGGGGGGCAACTCGGCACAATAATATAGTTATACGACTTTGGATGTTCTGAGCCCGATATTCCATAAAATTTAAATGGGTCTTATTAAAGTATTATATGGCCATAAATCTTAGCTAGAACATCAGCTGGGTATTACCACAGAGATCAGCACTAAGACATTTAGTTATCACGTCGATTGTTCCGGATCTCGCAAAGGTTTGACAGCGATGGGCGTGTGCTTGGGCCAGGGTACTGAAAACATTTCGCAATGTCAATAGAGTTGTAGTCTATACTAGACACTATATATATAGTATGCATATAAGCCGGGGCATAAACTTGTCGGGCGCCCAATAAAGTTTGGGCTAATCCTGTGAGATGTTTACTGTGGAGGCGTGACTTCCAGCATCCGACGCAGCTAACTCGAGTATAAATCTTGGTCTAAGCACATTTTGCGATTGCCAAAAATGCTAAGTCCCACAGCAAAAAGTCGGCCGAGTTAAATGCCTGATAAGAGAATCCGACAGAAATACGCGTCTCGCAAAAGCCCCTCCAGAACCAACTTAGGCACCCCTCCGTCGTCGCCAGGGCAGCAATAACCGTGCCAGTGGCGTGATACAACTGTTTGATCTGCAGTTACAGCACCCATTAGCCTGGTTGCATTGGAGCCCAGACCCAGGTCCATAATGTAACCTAAGGTAGGCAATTAAAAAGTGGGCAGACTCCGCAGCTGCTAAACGCACGGATTCTGTGTTTGTGCAAGTCTCAAAGTATTAAGGCACAACTGAGATAGCTGCCGTCAAAGCCTAATCCGGGGAGACGCCCAGCGGCACTTATTCTATATAAGGCAGGCACTCGAGAAGCGAGCACCAAAACACCGCCCGCTGAGCACGGAGCATGTTGTCAACGAGGAGCTCGCAAGTCTTCGATTCGCCCTCCAAATCTGCCGTATAAAGTGTTCCGTAAAGTATATGAGTGAAATCCAGCCGACATAGTCAAGCATTTAGCATGGATTTCGATAGGGTGCTCGAGAAGTGTGGAGGTTTCGGGCGTTTCCAATTCGTTATCCTAATCTTATACGGCTATACGAATATACTCAGCTCCTTGCACTACTTCTCGCAAACCCTAATTACGTTCACGCCGGAACATTGGTTAGTTCGTGCAACAATAATTCCATAGTCAAATATAAATAAATGCCGGTTCAGGTGCTCCCACGACGATCTGCATGGTCTATCCGCGGAGTCCATACGCTCCATTTATTCGAATATCACGCATCCCTCCTGCACGCGACTCGATGGCGTCGTCAATGGAACGGGCATTGCAGCCGAGGAGGACACCTGCCAGGACTGGATTTTCGAGCGTGAAAGCGGCTACGAGAGCCTCACAACGGAGCTCCAGTGGGTCTGTGACAGGTCCCATCAGCCGGCCGTGGGCCAGTCCTTCTTCTTCGTGGGCTCCGTGGTGGGCACGATTACCTTCGGCTACCTGTCGGATCGCATTGGACGCCTGCCAACCTTGTTGATGGCAACGCTGGCCGGTGCCTCCGGCGATTTTATGACCTCCTTTGTGCACACCCTGCCGTGGTTTGCATTCTCCAGATTTGTCTCAGGTCTCTCCACGGATACCATGTACTACTTGATGTATATTTTGGGTGAGTATTTATTTATTTGTGTTTTTTTTTTGTTTTTATTAATTTTTGTATTTATTATTTTACAATCTTAAACTATTGTAAATGAAAATACATTTTGCATCCTTTTACTTATTTTTTGAATCCTTCCAGTGTTCGAGTACCTCAGCCCGAAACGGCGCACCTTTGGCCTCAACATCATTCTCGCCTTCTTCTACTGCTTTGGCCTGATGACCTCGCCCTGGGTCGCCATCTGGATAGGCAACTGGCGCCACTACCTGTGGCTGGCTTCGCTGCCCGCCCTCGGGGTGCTCGCCTACCCGCTGCTCATCTGCGAGAGCGCCCAGTGGCTGCTCACCAAGAAGAGATACGATCGCGCCGTGCAGAGTCTCAAGTGGGTGGCCAAGTTCAACGGGCGCCAGGTGGAGGACTCTGTGTTCGACGAGTTCGTCAAGCACTATCGCGAAAAGATGAACGAGCAGGAGAAACTGACTAAACACGAGGACACATTTATGGGCATGTTCAGGACTCCGCGTCTGCGACGCTTCACGCTGACATTGCTATTTAAATCGTAAGCTGTTGGCGATAGGTCAAGATTGACGATTACCTTATGATAACTCTGCCTGCAGGGTCATCATTACACTGTCCTACGATGTGATCAACCGCAACATGGAGGGCCTGGGCACCTCCCCCTTCAAGCTCTTCTCCTACACTTCGATCAACTATTTGCCGGCTGGCTGCACGATTCTCTTGCTGCAAAATATCATCGGGCGGAAGGGAATGGCCTGTGGGGCGCTGCTGGTGGGCGGCATTATCACCACCGTAACGGGCTTCCTCATTGCCTTCTTGGACCCGAGGGAGAATGCTGTGCTGCTGGCCATCATGATCGGGCTGGGACGTTACGGGTCCACGGTCTCCTATGACGCGGAGATCCAATATGCCGCCGAGATCATCCCAACCAGCGTGCGTGGACGGGCCGTCTCTAATATACACGTGGTGGGCCTGGCCTCGAGTTCACTGGCCTTCTACGTGATCTACCTGGCCCAGTTCTATAAGCCACTGCCCTCGATTTTCATCAGTTGCCTAATGTTCCTTGGCGCTGGCCTCTGTTTGACGCTGCCAGAGACTTTACACAAGTAATTTACACTGTCCATCCAACATGCGCAATGCAGCTAATACTCTGATTATTTTTTTTTTTAGAAAACTACCTGAAAACTTAGCCGATGGGGAGCGTTTTGCTATGAACGAAAGCTGCTGGTATTTCCCGTGCTTCAAAAAACATCGCGAAAATCGCGCCGCAAATGGCGAAAATAAGTCTGAAGCCTAAGAATTTCGCTTACCGTTAAACTGAAACTGAAACTAAAACTGAAACTGATATAGTAACTAAATAACCTGATGATGAGCTCAACGTAAAGTTAGTTCCTGTAACTGAATGGTCTGATAAGTATTACTCATGTAAAGAATACATAGTAATCGAGATTTAGCCGTTAAATTATACTAAATATATATTCCCTTTATACTATGCTGATTGTACTTAAACTGAACTGAAAATAAAATCTTCTATGAATACTTACTTATTCTCTTTTAACATTAAAGAATTTGTATAAAAGAAAAAACGAACTTATCGCTTATAAAACGACATATTCTTGTTTACTACAAGTATACCAGTATAAATGTACTCATAAGAAATAATATTATAATATATTATATATATATATATATTTATGCTGTTTATCATGGTTACAAACCAAAAAACAATTTATTAAATAAAACTAATGGACAAGCTTATAATACTCTCCTCAAATTTATTAACATGTGGTCAACATGTATGAAAATGCTGATAAAAGAAACAATAAAAATATATATACATATAAAAATAAAAAATAAAATATCTGTGCTACAGAATTTTTACGCTCAGTTTCGTTTGGTTACGCGTCAAGTGCGAAGAGTGGAAATACGGCGTATTTCGTCAAAGATGGTGTTTAAAATGGCAATCTGGTTAATTTTGTTAGTTGCATTTCCAGTGAGCTATGCAGTTCAAACAAATAATAGAAGCCCAGAAGCGAGTTTCCAAAACAGCAAAAACACTAACGTTGAACGGCCGCTACATTTACAAAAATTCTTTAAAGATATATTTTTAAAATATGCAAACTTAGCAAAAGCAGTTAGCAGAGATAAAGATACTTTGATTCAAACACAGAGACAAAAATTGGCAGCCAAAATTACCAAAATCCGGCACCTAGAATATGATGTAAAGAAATACCAGCTTGACATTCAGAACATTCGAAATGATCTACTAATACAACAGCAACAAAATGAAATTATTCAAACAAATTTAAGTGCAACACTAAGTAAACTTGAAAAATTCATAAGCGATACGGAACAAAAAATGTCTGATAAAAATAGGGAAATGGCCTCAAGGGGATCGGAATGTTCCGCGCGAATCGAAATGTGCCACAAAAAAACAGCGCAGCTAGATTACAATATAAGTTTATTGGAACGCACTGTTTTCAACAACAACAAAACGATCGATGGCTTACAAAAGGATCTAAACGTATGCAGAACTGCGCAAGGGAATACGAATATTTTACAAAACAATTACGCTGATCTACAAGAAAAATATCGTGAAATCGAAGAACTGAAATTCAATTTTAAATCTCAATTATCTGAGATGCGCTCGAACATTGAAAGCTGCAAAAGTACAGTAAGGGTTAAGGAAAACAAAATTGGTGAACAAGATATTGAGATTTCAGACTTTAAATTAAAAACTTTAAACCTATCCGACGAACTTAAAAATTGCAACTCAAATACTGCTAACCATATTGGAAAGATTCGCGACTTGGAAACTAACCGAAAAAAGATTGAAAATGTACGAATTAATTTTAATATTATGCAACAAAATAACACTGAACTACAAGAAAAGCTTAAGTCATGTGCAAGCAAAGACCGTGAAATCGAAGAACAGAAATCCAATTTAAGCTATCATTTGGCCGAGCTGCAATCGGATATTGAGAGCTGCAAAGCTACTGTAATGTTTAAGGAAGGTGAACTTAAAAATTGCAACTCTAACATTATCAAGCATATTGAAAAGGTTCTCGACTTGGAAACTAACCGAAAAGAAAGTGAAAATATACAAAGTAATTTGAATATTATGCAGCAATCTTACTCCGATCTACAAGAAAAGTTTAAGTTATGTGCAAGCAAAGATCGTGAAATCGTAAAACTTAAATCTAATTTTAGCTCTCAATTAGCTGAGATGCTCTCGAACATTGAAAGCTGCAAAACTACTGTAAGGGTTAAAGAAATCAAAATTAATGAAACAGATATGGAGATTTCAGCTTTGAAATTAAAAGCAGAAGAACTTGAAAATTGCTACTCTGATACTGCTAAGCATATTGAAAAGATTCGCGATTTAGAAATTAGCCGAAAAGAATGTGAAAATATACAAAGCAACTTGAATAATATACAACAAAATTACACTAAACTACAAGAAAATCTGAAGTCATGCAATCCGATTCCAATGTCAGAGTCGGCAGGCAAAGACAAGGAGTGTCCAATCAATGGCAACTTAACAGCTGCTTACCTGATATCAGTGCCCGAGGTGCAACCCTTCAAAGTACCCTGTACTGTAGATAGTGATGGCCATATCTGGTCAATTATTGAGCGTCGGTTGGATCAGAAGATAAGCTTCGATCGTGACTGGAATGAATATCGTCAAGGGTTTGGTAACTTTGAAGGGGAATTCTTTGTGGGACTAGAAAAACTGTATTTTATGACCTCATCGCAACCTCACGAGCTGTTAATACGATTATCTACAGGGCATTCGAACCGATACGCCCACTACAGCCAATTTGAAATTGACAGTGAGTATGAGGACTTTGAAATAAAGTCCCTCGGCGCCTACACGGGTGACGCTGGCGATGGTCTGCGCGAAAGTCTGTATAAAAAGTTTAGCACCTTCAATCGGGACAATGATGAGGCAAAGGGCGTTAACTGCGCCAAGGATGCAAAAGGAGGCTGGTGGCTAACACAATGCGGCGGATCGTAAGTGAATATTTTATTCAGTAAACTCTCAACTATTTACATAGGTGCTTTTATTCCCAAAGAAATCTGAACTACAGATATTATCGAAATAACTTGGTGACCTGGAACAATGTGCTGGATGATCTTATTCGCATCGAGATGATGATACGACCAACAAATATTAATAAGAATTAAATTTATTTTTTGATTATTGCAAGTGGTGAAGATCACAAATAAATACGCAAGTTAAATTTATTGAATTTGTGTACATATGTATTTTGTTTCATTTTTAAATTTTTTTCTAAAAATGTAGTTATTATTAGTTTAGCACTTGCACTCAAAATTGAAAATCCACTCTTTCTAAATCTAAATACTAATACACTTATCAGAAACTATTACATAAAAATGTATGTAAGTATTCAATTCATTCAGTTAAGTGAAATTGTGCCGCCTAAATGTTAACTTTGCAATTCCGATTTGGATTCCAACTTCGAATCCGATTTTACACTTTACACGCTTTTGGAAAATATTTGTATGGCTAACTTTTGAATCGAGCTATGAGTTATTAAATATATATATGTATATGTCATATGTCTACATAAGTATGTAAGCCTAAAAAGTAATATATATTTATATGTTTATATATGTATGTATATTAGCATAATTGTGTATACGAGTGCGTAGCGAAAGAATAAGTATTGAAAAAGATGTCTAGATGCTGAGCACAAGTAATAATCGAATATTTGTATAATTGAGGTATTCCCACCGCTTGCTTCCAATTTTTCTTCATTTTTTAAAGTGATAACAGCTACAGTTTGAATCCAGATTTGATATATATATTGTTCTTGTTGTCATTGGTACTTGGTTATTTTAAATTTCAAGTATCTGAAGTGCTGACTTAGGTGCCTATACAAAATAGTTTAACTAAAATACGAACTAGTCATTAGCATTAGGGATTGGCTCAGTGCTTGGCATCCTTGAGGGCCTGCTCCTCGCGATCGGCGTCGATCAGCGACTGTTTGCGCTTGGTGTACTGGCCGGACTCGACCTGCTGCTTGGCATCGATCAGCGAATGCTTGCGTTTGTACTTCTCCATCTCCGAGTCCGAGTCGTCGTCGTCGTGATGCTGCAGGCAGGGGAAGTCGAACATGCGTTCGCCCTTGCCGAACAACTCGCCCTCCTCGATGGTCGTGGGAAGACTCCTGTCGAACCAAACCAAAGTTAGATTCCTGGTTAGATAAATTAACAATAAGCCGACTTACCTGTTGAGCGTCTCGGGCAGCAGCAGGCAGACAAAGGAGCCGGCAAAGAAGAGCACGCCCAGTATGATGGAGGGCGCTGCCTTGAAGAACGTGCCCAGCCAAAGGATGTAGGGCGCCAGGAAGGAGGCCGCGAAGCCGGCCACATGCACCGCCGCCACGCCCTGGCCGCGCACGCACGTTGGTATCAGTTCTGTGGCATACTGCGAGCCCGACTCGTACGAGATGGCCACGCCGAAGCGCGCCGCGATCGTCAGGCAGGCCAGCAGAATGGCATTGTGATTGTGCTGCTGGTAGGCGATGGCGATGCCAGCGGCGGCCGTGAATAAGCCGCCAACCAGCAGCGAGCCCGAGGCCATGCCCTTGCGTCCAATGCGATCCTGCAGCAGCACCAGCAAAATACTCGACGGCAGCACAGCCAGCGCGCTCAGCGAGAACATGATGAAGGGCGAAATGCCCATGCCTTCCACGTTGCGCGACACGGCGTCGTAGCACAGGGTGATTACCATTCTGCGGAAACGGGGCGTATGAGCAATATGAAGACTGGGCCAGCAAGGCTGAAACTTACGACTTGAAGAAGAGGATGAGCGTGTTCTTGCGCATTCGCGGCGTCCGGAACATGTCCAGCAGAGTGGCGTGCTTCTTGTCGTCGCCGCCCTGCATTTCGCGGGTCATCTGGCAATGGCGCCTGAACTCGTCGAACTCCGCCTGCGTCACGTGGCAGCCGTTGAAACGGGCGACGCGCTTGAGCCGCACGATGGCGCCGTCGATGTCGTTGCGCGTCACCAGCCACTGGGCGCTCTCCTGCACCACGAAATAGTAGAGCACCACCAGCAGAATGGGCAGCGATGTGCAGGCCAAGTAGATCTGCCAGTGACCGGCCAAAACCGCCAGCCAGGGCGTAAACACCAGGCCCAGGCAATAGAAGAGGCCGACGGCCATGTTGAGGCCGAGAGTGCGCATACTGGGACGAATATATTCGAGGACTGTCGAAACAACATTCAAGTAACTTGTTGGGATTATCATCAAAGTTATGCTTACCTATAATGTACATGAGATAGAAGTTGGTGTCGGCCGCCAGGCCCGATATGAAACGGCAGAGCGTAAACGTGGCCACGCTCTTGGTGAAGATGGTCGAGAAATCGCCAGCAAAGCCGCAGAAGTTCGACAATATCAGGGCTGGCACACGGCCAATTTTATCGGAAAGTAGGCCGTAGAATAGTGTTCCGACCACGGACCCGATGAAGAACAGCGACTGTCCGATGCGCGCCTTATAGGCTGAGTCACAAACCCAGTTGAGCTGTTGATTGATGGACAGAGGGAAAGAGCAGGTTAAATTTGTAAATTATTTCGGCTGTTAGTGTAGCGAGTTTCAAATACCATTCCTGAAAGAAGAACTACTTTTCTTATTTACAATAAGAAACCTCAATTAGTTTAACTTTATGCATAATAATAAAAATATAATATCTATAAATAAATATATGAAAAATAATAATTTGATTTAATTAATACGACAAACATTGCACAAACCCTATATACTCTATTCATTTCGTGAACATGTACAAAAATCTTTTCATACATCAATATGTATCCCCAATAATTTAATTTAAGCCATCTGGTTAGATATGCATTCATTGATCTTTTGAGGTGTTTAAGATCGTCAATCAACTTTGAGGTTGTCATCAAATAAACTATAAACATTTTATTTTAATGTATACTTGATTTAAATATTTCTTTCATACTATATCCTTATTTTAGATCAATCTTTCTTATTTCATCTACACATTCTGCGAATTTAGCTATGTTGCAAGTGTAATCAGCTTAGCAGGCAATGAATTTAAATTTGTAGCCCAATAACTGATTATTTTATTTTTTCTTATTATTATAATTATAATATTACAACTTTTATTTTAATTGCTATTATTATAATTAAAAATACAAAATGGGTTTTTGTATGAAAAACTTTTTTATTATTCAAGATATTCGCAACAAACTAAGCTACTATCTAGTCGAGTTTTATATGGCCGCTATCTATAACGCGTGCACTTGAAAGTTTTGTTTATTTATTTAGATCAACTCACCTCGGTGTTCATGCTTCTATAGCCAAAGTCGTAGTTGTAAATCCATCGTTCGCACTTCTCGGTGCTGACAGTCACATTGCCTCCATTAATGTCCGCCAGGCGAGTGCACGAGGGGCTCTCGAATTTGGAATAGATGTCACCTATCTCCTTGTACGTCATGTTAACTAGCTTTTCGTGATAGCACCAATGATCCGGCACGAAACTAATGACTGTTTGTGTAAAGTAATGCTAAAGAGGACAATGGGAAGGGTTCCATTATAAATCTTTGCATCGAATAGACTTTGAATACGTACCATCGATACGATGATATTGATAAAGCCAAAGAGTGCGAGTATCATAAACTGATAGCGATTAAAGTCGCCACATTTGGCAAGAATTTGATCGAAATCCATTGTGACTTCGGCTGAGTTCCGGTATTGGGTGTATTGGATGTGTTCGTGTGCGTCACACACACGTTTGTACTCTAATGGGTGTGTTGTTGTTGTTGTTCTCTTGCTGTTGGGCTTCTTATGTAATGTATCACAATTTGTTCTATGTGTGCATGTGTGTGTCTGTTGTGTGTGTTGTGTTTTGTTTTGTTATCCAAAAAATAAATGTCTGCGCATTTGGTTCACATTTGTTTTATCTATAAAAAAGCGGACAGAAGCAAAAACATGTTTATTAGTATTTTGGTTTCTGTTTTATAAATAAGTTCAATTATTTATACAGCCAATAAATAGTCTAAATTCTGTCTAAAGAACGCAAAATTTTACATATCTTAGTCAATTAAAATTTAGTTAAAATCATTTAAAATGCATTACATTAAAGAAAAACATTTATTTATTTTGTTCATAAATATCAGCTGGGTATTTTTAATTAAAAATGCAAATATTTGGTTGAAGAGAAAGTTGATTGGGATAAAGTCGGTCGACTTTCTCAAAGTAAGTGCAAACTGTTGTAACTTTTTGTGCGTAAATTTCCCAGATTTAGCTGACCTACAATATCTAACCACTTCTATGAAATATTTATACACAACAACATTATTTGCGATTTTTCCAAAAACACGTTTTACTATTTCCGATGACGCATTTTAATATGTTGTACTAACTAAATAAATAGCTCCACTTAACACATTCATTATTTAAAGTGTAAATTAGACCTGAGCTTGCTTTCATGCATGAATTTTCGCAGTCGGCATCTGACCAAGTTTCTGGAAAAGCAATTTAACGTTCAATTTCAAATGTGAATTACTGATTTTTCTCCACACAAAAAAAAAGCAACAAAAAAAGCATAGTCCAAGAGGGGCTTCATGGGACACTGGCCCAGCAACAGTCCAAACTAAGGTCAGATGTTTTTTTCGGGCTAGTATTCGCGCTCTGAGAACTATTTCGTTTATCAGAGTGGCATATTATAAAGAAAAGTATTATCGTTCAGTTATAACTTTGTTGTGTCGGAGAAGCTGACTAATAGCCGACGGCTGACTAACTAACAGCACTTTAGATTAGAACGTAGAGTCGGTTGGCATTTAGTGGAAAATCGTCACCGGTTGTCAAGTAGTCCAAAGTAATTGACTTCTCATTGAAACGAAGCACGTGTAGCTAGCCGGACACATAGTCAAACGACTCGACTTTGTTTTGACTCGTTTCTGAACGCTTGAATGCCATAAATTACAATAATTTTTCAGAGTGCTCACGATGTGAATTGAGTTGAAGTCGATCTTGAATGCAATTGTGTTTTGAAATGTATGTCTTTGGATTTTTTAAATTTTTAACAACTGGTTTCAGTTTAAAGCGATTGCAAAAGATTTGTTGTAATGTACTTGTTTTTCAAGATAACTCGTATAGAAATTGAGCACAGCTTAAAAAATTGTTCAAGGTCTTGAGATAAAAAGTGGAACATAGATGAGTATTTTGGCAAGTGAAGTGAATATTTTCCTATATATACCTATTCAAAAAAAAAACAATTTCATTTATATACACCATAATTTTTAAAAGTTTTTTAAACAATAATGGTAAAGAAACTCTATTAATAAGGTTAAATATGTTTCCTTTACTTAAATTGTTTGTGCTTGTTAGACAGATCAAAAGCAGTAATTTACCTGATTTATAATGTGTAATATATTGAGAATTTCAGTATTGTTTCTATCTATAAACACTCGAAAACAAGCACACAAATTTGTTTACGAAGCGAATAACAAAACAGAAAACAGCTGCGTATTTGCGAGGAAATTATACACAACAATTTTCGGTCGGACACAAACAAACAATTATTTGTTTTCTGAACCAATTTCTATTTTTTGCGACAGCCACAATTAGAATAGACAAATATATGTGCTTTTATTTGCTATGCATATATTTGAAAGTTCAACGGCTCGAGCACGCACACACGCCACGGCTAATTTGAAAACAGTCAAATGAATTTTGATTCTCTGCTCTTCTGATGAAATGATCGCCGAAACGCACAAAAGTAATTGTAAAATTTGAAAATAAGCTGAGTTTGCTTTTTTCTGATGTTCGGCAGCTGGTATTTGGGGTCTGTGTTCTGGCGAACGGCCCGTTTAGCGCGCACTTGTAACGTGCCCCCCCGACTGTCTCTGGCGATGTGTATCCACGAAGTGTCTTTTGCGTACTGAGCCAACAGCCGCCGTACTTTGTTTATTAAAAACGCCAAACAGCTGTTCGGGCGAGCGTCGGCAGCTCTGCCGGCGCCGCAGTCGACGGCGGCAGCGGCAACGGCGCCAAGTCAAATAAAATCAAATCAACAGGCGCACCAGGGACAGAGTTTTGATTTGAAACATTTCGGGGATTTTGGGGGCTGTACTTTAAACAGTCGATCGAAACAAGTTTTGCAGCCACGAAAACAGGTCGTAAGCTACCAAAAAAAAAAATAAAATAAAAAATAAAAGCGAGCAGCGCATGAAAGTCAGAGTCAAGTCGGGCTTTGACTTTTACGAGCGACCACAAGGCGTATACGCGTTTATTGGATTCGATACGATTTCATTTGATTTACATGCTCATTTGGGCCTTGTGACGCGAGCACGCGGGTGCCACAAGCTATAAGAAATTACTACGCTAATTATTTGTGCTAAACACATAAAACATATCTACGTAAGACACACAACTACACTTGATTTTGATATTTAAACGCAGTTAGATTTTTGCACAATATTTTAACCACAAATTTACCTTCTACTTTGGGCGGATTTATTATTGTTCAATTTATATATGCTAAGGGCACGATTATATGCACATACATATATATATATATATTATATTATATTCTATTATATTGTCTTGAAAGTTCAAAATGGGGGAAACACTTGGGGAGCCGGCATTTTACTGATTCATGCATTAGGGGATCGCTTGCTAATTATTCACACACATTCATTTATGAGAGCTCAAATTTGATTATTTAATGTGTGGTTTTCTGGTTTTTAGCTAGTATAAACTGAGCAATTGCGATATGCGAACAGCTTTCTTTTCGTTGCAGATTAAAATAAGTGTGTACAATAGGTAATTGGCTGCAATTGTTTGCATTTCTATCGTGTCACAGTTGTGCATATAATTTATGAAAAATGTGTTATAAAGTTGTGGAAATTATGACTGCCTACTATATGAATATTAAGTGCGGGAGTTTTGAGTATTTGCTCAATATAAAATTGAAAATGTGAAGTTTACATTAAAGTTATTCTTTAATGTTAAACATTTAAGTGCAAACAAACCATTGGTAAAAAAAAACTATTTTTTATAAATAATTTTCTACAAATAAATTCATGCAAGATAATTGCTTACACTTGAATATAAATATTATTTTAGTTTTTATTTATAAACAAATTGATTCAAAAAATGAGAAAAACTGGTATCTTTGGTATGGAAGATGTGCATTATATATCTAAAGTTTTCTATGGCAGATATATGACGATGAAAAGACGAACATATGCCAAAATTGCATGATTTAGCCATAAAAATAAGAGACTATATATTCCCCTGCAAAGGTATACAAATTCTTACAAAATTCTCAGGTTTTTGTTTATTTAACAAAACGTATATCCAAAAAAATGTAGTAATGGTAATAGTGATACTTTATTTTTTTATATCTTGCACTATTTTTCTTTAAAACCAAATACAAGCTTATTTTACGTTTAGTGCCCGCATTTGTGTCGCTATCACAAATTCTTCAGATAAAAAGTCGGGCCAAGCAAACGACAATCAAACTTTGTACTATTATTCAAATTACGCAATTTATGAGAGCGGCCAGAAGCCTCTGTGGCCACGAGTATTACCATTCATGGCAAATATTTACTGTTGCCAACGCTATCAGTAGAAAGCCGAAATCAAAGCCAAGGCTTATGCTTTAATTGTGCCATTATCGATTAATAATTGTGTTTGAGGTAAAACAACAACAAAATGCGATTAGATAAAACAGCACTTGAGTAGTTGAAAAGACACTCAAGTACTAATGGATTTCGTGCTTAAAACTATTGGTTGGACTTACGATCTTATCGCATGTTTCCCCCTAACTGCCAAACAGCACATGTGCTGCCCAACTGTACCGAGTGCGTGGAGCAGGAGCAGCTGCCAGAGACAGAGAGACAGACGGGGAGATACATTATTGCGCATCCAAATATTTACATGTTGGCATTTCTTTTGTTCGTCTTCCGTTGGCAACTCAACAAAGAACAAAGAAAACGCTCGGTGTAAGAGCGTAGAGTCAAGAAATGCCCTCAAGGCAAAGGCAAAACTCTCATATCAGATCTCCGAGCAAATACTGTGCCCAACTATTATAAAAAACGAGCCCTGGGAACGCTGCTGTCTACAAAAACTTATCGCTCATACGCCGCGTTGACAACGCAATTGATGCAACATTGTCAACACCAACAAAAATGTTAGATTATCTACGGATGATTATGATATAATTTATCGTAATATTTAGCTGATTTCAAAATATTTTATGGTACTCTTTTTACATTTTTTTGCGCATTACCATCTGTGACTAAGCGCCATTGATGAACTAGTTGTTGGGTCTCCAAATAATAAGAATACAAAAGCAATTGACACTTCTGGTTTCACAGTTACCAATGCTAACTTTAACACCTAGTTGTCGACAAATATGAGAAAAAAAAACCATATTAAATATCCAACTGAAGGAGGGGCTTGAATAACACCTTAATATAATATCAATGTGCCAATATTTACAAACAAAATTTCGTTTTACAATATTTAACAGTGTAAGAAAAAACTGAAAATAAAATTAATGGTATATAGTCTATGCGAATGAACGTGAATAACCTGATATCTGTGATATATAAACAATTTGCACAGTAAACAATAAAAGTGAAATTAAATTTGTGCCAGATAACTGGCACGTGTGAACTTGGTGGAGTTCTTCTTGTTTTATCAGTTTATAAAATAAATAATACTTGCAGAATTATGTATATAAGATAAGAGAATCGCAGATATTTAAGCAACATTTACAAATATTTCACAAATTTAATCCAATTGTTGGATCAAGTTTCTGCACACATGTTTTATATCTTTATTTTCGCCAACACAAATCTGCCACAATATTCCTATATTTATTTTTATTTTCTTGCCCAAAGCGCAAAATCCCAAAACCGAACCATATAAATTTAATTCTATGTAAACTTTATTTCACACATATTTGTGAAATAGTTTATAATAGTCAAAATTAGATGTTCATATTTAACTTACTAATTATGAAATGTTTACAATGTTTTTTTTTTTTGCACAAAAATCAGTTCAAATTATTTATTTATATTTTATTTATGCACAAACTTTTGCCAAGTAATAAAGGAGGTTTTTACAGCTCCTAGAATTATTGCGCCAGCTCAACCTTATCACGCACAGCAGGCAAATGAGTCTGAGTGCTCTCGGCCATACACATACACACACGCACGCACACACACAGCTGGTGCAGTTCGCTCGATCTGCATCTGCTGCTACTCGCGTGACAATTGAATTCGCTTTGACTTCAAGTTCAACGAATGGCTTCGGTTTTAAATGCCCTGCGTTCCAGTTTCTTCAAATTGCCCCCTGACTGTATGTGTGTGTGTGTGTGCGGGAGAGAAAAAGAGAGAGACAGAGAGAGAGAGAGAGAGAGAGCGAAGTTCTTTATAGAATTGCTTTATATGAACTACTCATAGATACATTTTCGTCCCATTGTCAGCGGCACCAACAAATCAATGGCAACAGCAGCTCAGCACGCTTTTCATTCTGTGCTCAAGTGGACTTGCTTACACACACACATACACATACACATACACATACTCGTGCATTTTTATTCTGGGAAGCCTGTCTGTATCTGCATGTGTGAGTTCTTCCATAACTATGGCGTCATTATGTCTCCAATGCGCTCGCTGCAGTTAATTGTTACGTATTAGAACTGTGGAAAAATATATCAGTCAAACATTGCAGTTCAACACCCGCTTTTCCTCGCCCTCCCTTTTTGTATTGAATTGTAACAAACTCTCGTTCTCTCTGGAATTTGTATTCTATTAATATTTAATTGACTTTAATGGCAAATGTTTGCTTTTGTTTGTCGCTGCTTAATTTCTTATAAATATTTATATTAAATTTTTTTTTGTCTATCATGAGGGTACTATATGTACATTTCTTTCTATATAAATAGATGTACAAAACACTTGCCGTCAATTGAAATGCTTATATGGCACATTTATAAAACGGCAATAAAAGTTCTTTAAGCTATAATGAAGAGAGTCTGAGACTTTTTTTAGGAAGTAAACCGATGCGGGTATAGAAATCGAGAAACAAGTTTAAATAATGATTATTGATATAGACAAATATAATGTCTTGGCATGTTATTATAGCGAGAGCTTTAATAAGCTTTAAATTGTCAAATTTTCTTGTGTTTTGTATAAAGTCTCAAAAGTTGACTGGTAGTTTTAATTTATTAAATATTAAGACTTTGTAACTTTCCAATTCTCTTCCATGTGTATAGAAACTTTTATGCATATTTTAAGTTTGTAACTGTAACTAGACTAGAGGAAACACACCTGAAAACTGTATTTCCTATTTAAGGTAAGTAAAGCAAGTAATTGATATTATAATTTACAATTACTTATAAATCATTTGATTGGCTTTAAATTAAGCATTAATAAAAACAATATTAAAACAATATTGGGATACGAATTTCTTCTCTATAGAGAAGATAGATAGATAGAACGAATCAGATATTTGGCACGTATAATAAAACAATTAGCAAAAACATAAGAAATTCCAATACTGAATCATGTTTGAAAATTCTGAAAACACAATGTTCAATAATTGTCAGTGTTGTGAAAAGATAAGATATTGGAGAACCAGAACCAGGTGGTATTAAAAATACTAATCAGTAACGCTAAACAACAATCAAAGGGCACAGACAAGCGCATAATTTGTTCGTCGAGAAAACTACAATAGATCCAGCTGATAGGATAGAGGTCTGTGGACGTGCTTACAACGTAGTTTCTTGCCCACATTCATGCAAATTGATAAAGTTCGCTGAAAACTTTTGCGAGGCAAGCAAAAAGCCAAGACTGAACCAGACTGGTTAGCGCCGGTTGTAACCAATTACCGGACGCTACATACCCGTACCCAACATGCTAGACAGAGACAGAGAAAGAGAGCGAGAGCGAGAGAGAGCCAGAGCCAGAACACAAGCGCGAGCGAGCGCGTGGTATCTGTTGATAATGGTCTAAAAATGGCGTCATATGTAGTAAAGGCCATAGCCAAAATAAGTTTTTAATCATAAGCGATAAGCGGAGCTCCCCAAAAACAAAAACAACACAAATGTGATGCGGTTTTGGCAGCTCAAATAATTGGACTGACATATTTGCAATATATACACCAGAATCGCAGCTCGACATGTCTGGCCTGTCAGATATCCGCTTAGCGTTTTCCTATCCTTATCATTGTTATAAGTACTTGAATATTTCTGGTTGTCGAATGGCGCTTGACTGATCGACGATAGTGCTGAAGTGCTCTACAAACAATAATAAAGCAACATGAGCTGAAGAACGTGCCATTACAAGTAGTTCTTGAAATAGAAATCATAGATCTAAAAACCTTGGATTTTTGTAAATATGTTACTAAGGAAACACTGCCAGCCTTGCGTGAATTTTAAGAACACCCTTCATAGCAAAACTAAAAGTTCGACTTTTTCTATGTTTAGATAAAATAAGTAATTAAGTTACACCAATCAGACATTCCCAATCATATCTAGATTTTCTATTTGTGCAACAATACATTTTCAAGAAAATTTCTATTTAGATGAACAGTATATAAATAAATTATTTGTTCATGGAATTTATGAAAGTCATAGACAATTCTAACAATCTGAATTGAATTGCTTGATTTAAAATACTGCGCAGCGTCCCTGATTTATTTTTATTTTACTAGACTTGAAAATGTTGTAATTGGAGTAAATAAATAAAAGAATACCAACGAATGCAACTATTTATAATCACTTATCACTTTTAAAAAATTTTTGAAACAATTTTCACTGAAGTAATTCGTGTCAAACAAAACAACATAGGTATTAATTGAAAAAAAAATAAATAAAAAACTTTCGATAAGCAAATTAACAGCAAAACAAATACGCCAAATCATATTTTGTTTTTCGATAAAAAAAAAGAAGCCCAATCAAATAAAATATTATATAAGAGAATCGTTGCCAATATCAAAATAAATCAATTGAGTTGCGGCTGAAACCGGAGAAACGTCGGCCATGCGTATGCAAATGATCTCATGTTTGATTATGTTGGGTCAGCATAAATTTTGGGAATATTCCATAGAATCATGATACCGTGACGTAAACAAATTGATCTGGGAAGGGTGTGGCCAGCAAAATGTGGCAAAAATAGAAAAATAAAAATAAAAAAAAACAACAAAATAAATAAACTCAAGCTGAAAGTGAAAAGGCCGTCCAGCCTACAAATTCAATGAGCGATTGATTCCGCTGAGGCTTTTCGTTGATGATAAGTACTTACCCATGGCAGGTGAACCGCTTGAGTTCGGTTTTTGCTATCGAAATTTCAGCACAAAACCAGTAAGAGCATGCAAAACACAAATTGGAAATATTTCAGCCGGATCAGAGTAAATGATCCTCACCAAGAGTTCGAATGCGAACTAAGCGACTAACGCAAAAAATATAAAAACTTAAACAGCTGATAGGCTGAACAGACAAGAGCGTAAACAGCACGACGACGACGGCCCAGTCAAATCAAATCAGCTGGCATATGCTTTGTACAATCGGGCCAGTCGGTCCCCAAGGCCCATACGTTTACCAGTGCCCAGAACCCAGTCGTCGTCGTCGTCGTCGTCATCGTCGTCGTCGTCGTCGGCACACGTCGAGATTGCGCCAAGCAAACACGTTGAACAACTGTTGAGTAAACGGAAGCTCGGGTAGCGGCTACCGAGGGTTCTAGCCAGGCAAATATGGTGCAGGCAACAATTAAAGTCACTAACGCTGACCCTCAATCAAGAAGTGAGGTAGAAAATATAAGGCTAGGCAGCGCTGTTGGCCGCGGGACACTTAAACGCTTGGCAACGTTCACTTTGAACGTAAAAATACACTTTGTCCTCTACACTCAGTGGACAGTGTGTGTGTGTGCGTGTGTGTGAGTGTGTTTATCATTCAACGTGAGAGACAGCAGCTGAACGCACATAACTTGTGTTGTTGTTTTCTTTGAAAATGATTCAAAAACGTGACAACAGTATTTTTTGCGAAAATTTATTTACGTTCAAAACATTTTATTTGTTTTCTTGTCTGATTGATTTGTTGTTTGAACTGATGGCTAGTCT
Source organism: Drosophila colorata (assembly GCA_035041545.1). Classification (NCBI taxonomy): domain Eukaryota; kingdom Metazoa; phylum Arthropoda; class Insecta; order Diptera; family Drosophilidae; genus Drosophila; species Drosophila colorata. The sequence goes on from JAWNLD010000423.1 coordinate 26,869, forward strand.
TTGAAATTGTCTTGAATATTTTTCATTTTCGCAACAATTATGGGTCATCATTGGTCATATCTGAAAGGAAACCTGTTATTGTTATTGTTACCTGTTATTATCAGATTATATTAACTGGCGCAACTCTCTGGCAGTAGAGCGTGTAAAGTTCAGCTAATCAAATGCCATTTATCTACTCTCTCAGAAACCAGTCAGAAACATGATGCATTCGACCAAAACACGTTATTAGGTGCCAGACTTTGTTTGTTTTGGTTGTGCATAAGAGATAAGTTCCAAGAACACAACAATTATCATTATCATATGCTGGCTACCAACTGGTTAGTAAAAAAAATAAACAACTTCAACAAAACTTTTCTTTTTAATTCAAAAATAATTAATTGAAATTGAATTAAATGCGCTTTGAGAGCGGTTTACCTAGAAGTTCAATAATTTTTACAACAATTACTCGATGCAAATACTTATTCATGAGTGGCAATAATATAATAAATAATAAATGCCAATTCTCTGTTGCAAGTGCAGAAGATACAAATACAGATTTTTAGAGATATGTCCAAGCCTAAGTGTCAACAATCGAAACATCAGTAATATACATATATGCATTCAATTAATATCTTTCTGTCTTAGCAATTTTATATATTTATTTAAAATATCTATTTGAGTTCTTATGACTTGATGCCAGAAAAATCATTTTAATTTCAAATTAATTTTATTCTTGTTTGACAAACAAAAAAAATATAGTTAACAATAAGCTTATGTATATCATGATTCTTAAAAAATTACTTTTATACTGCCACTACACAGTAAATTCACACAATATATAACCCAATATACTCTTTTCGCTTCCTAAAAGACTATAAAAACAAAAAATTTTTTAATTGGCAAATAAACTATTAATTCAATGGCTGCACAAAGATGAAAATCAAATTTTCCTTAATCCAACTAGTCGAAAACACAATTCAAAATATATATAGAAATCATTGCATAAAATGTTTTCCAACAGATTCTCACAAATATTTTTGCATAAGCATCTGTTTAATTTGAACTTTATTGTTAAACGGTCTGTGAAAGATACAAGTTGTATTCTTAATATCCCTCTGAACTTTTGTTTGATTTGTTATTGATTGCCTAAAGAGCTGAAATAGTCGCATAATTTTAAGCGTTTTAAGCATTTTATGAGAGCTTTGCATGCTTGGGCACTTGGAGATACATGGGGATACTTGTTCGTATGTTTTCAGTGGAAAATGCCACAGAAGCATAAAAATGTTAACGGTTGCTGGGCGAATTTAGCCAAGTGTTGTTGTTTTAGCTGCTGCTGCTGTTGTTGTTGTTGTTTTTGTTGTTGTCGTACTTAGCTGTTGCTTCGGTGCCCGTTTTAATGATGTCGCTACCAGCATGGAATAATAAAATACCCAAATGGGGGGCGCCAATAGAGGGGTCGTAAAATGATAAGTACAATGAGAACGAGTTAACATAGATAAGTATGAATAAAACAAAAACTGAAGAGGAATTTGAATGCCAAAGGCAAGACAAGTGACGTGTCTAAGGAAATAACAAACATTTGGCTGTAGATCAATTAGCAATAGCATTTTTGAAAAGTCTCTGTGTAGGTGCCTATATGTACATATATTTATATGTATTTATATGTGTATATGGACATATGGTATATTTAAATATATGTACATTTGGGTTTTCTTATGTGTTTTGTTTATTTATAAAAGGCACACTTAGACGCCTAAATAGTTGCAAAACATACATACACACATTCATACATACATACATGCATACATACGAACACACACACACACACACGTACAGACAGTTGCCGCAGTGGGTTGCATAAATTTGTTAATTGCTATTTTTATATGCGGCACTTGGCGACAGAAATCGAATCCAATATTGAACAAAACTTTCCACTCGCCTGTGAGAAATTTTGCATGACGCCGCCTGCTGCACTTCAATTGCGCTCAATTAATTGTTATCATATGTACACACGTACGTACATACATACATACATCATGTGCGTATGTTTATGTACATATTAAATATTGCACTCTGTCACACACAATTCGTTTGTTATTGTTCCATCGATTTTAATAGACCAACTATTTATAAAACTGGGCAGCACTTGAACTTTTGAACCCAACTATGTTTGTTTGCACATCTGATAAATTTCTAATAATTGTATGTTTTTTTTTTATATTTTATGCTGTCACACACATTTACCGTTTGTCCTCCGAGTGCGCGCCTGGCCATGCACCGACTACGCGTTTGTTTTGTGTTCTTATTTTTCGTGCGCGAGCGCCGTCGTGTGAGACTGTTAGCCGCTGATGATACTGCTCCTCAGGTATGTATTCGAATATCGGCCATGACTTTGAGAGTGAACACAGCAACAAAAGTGACACAGGCAAAAAAAAAACTATTGAAAAACAGAAGAGCAAGAGCGCCAGTACATTGAGTTAAAACACTAATAATCAGAGTGAGCGACTGCTGGATGCCCTACACTTAGTTAAACCAAATTGTTCAAACCAACAAACTTAAGTATTTAAGAAAAATATAACATATTCTACTATTAAGTCTTTTTTGCTTTTATCTTAATCAAAATACAAATTAAATAAATATTAAAAATTTAAATTAAACTTAAATAATTAAATTAAATTAAAATAATTTATTTTCATTTTTGACACAAAAAACTTTTAGAACAATATAATTTTCAATATGCATATATTTTAAATGCAGAATAAATTTAAGGGACAAAGCATAGCCAAAACTCTAATTAACATGAAAATCGGTTCAGTTTTGACAAAGTTACGGGAGTTTGAAGTATGAGAGCTACGGACCAGAGAGCTCAACATAACCAATTTTTTGTCAATTTTGGCATGGTTTTTGACAAAAGACTGTACCGCCAAAAATACGATTTTTGTTGTTTTTATAGTAATTTTGTCAACCACAAGCGATTAAAAATATAAAATGCAATTATACATTTTGAAAACAAAAACTTTTCGAAATGAGTAAGGGAACATGATTTATTTTACAACAAAATCAATTCTTGTATTTTCATATATTTTAATTGCAGAACTAATCTAGTGGACAAAGCATGTCCAAAAAACCATTAAACATAAATATCGGTTCACTTTTGACGAAACGTGGCGAACAAAATTTATTGTACGGACCAGTATAATTATCAGTGATTTCCCTGGATGGTATGTACACGAATGTACCCTTAATGTCTCATTGAGAGTGTATATAAACTGATCTGAAATCGGTTCTTTTGTTTGCCGCTTTGCTGCGCATCCCTCTTTGAATGCACGCTGCGTTTGCATTGCTTTTGCTTTTGCTTTTGCCTTTGGCATTGCCATTGCCATTGCCACTGTCGCTCAGCTGTTGCGGCGCATTTTGTTTGGCTTTGCTTTGCGCTGTTGTTCATGCGTTTTGCATACCGTAAGCACGACCTGCTGTGCCCGGGAACCAGTTTGGGCCAGAACCAACCGCACAATCCGACTCGCACTGGGACAGAGCACAAAGAAGCAACGTGTGCACTTAAAAGGCACTTTTTTGTAATCTTTATGATTGCGCCATGTAAAAGTGTTTTAGTTAGTTGGGAAGCGGGCACTTTGCCAACAATTAGTAGGGAAAATGGCACACAAGTGACATAATTCTTTACAACACTTGCCATATTCATGCATAAATATTTAACTGCACATTTTCCGAAGGGGAACAGCCCCGAAACTCTCAAATTCCCTTAATGTCAACGTTCACTCTTTCCATATAAAAAGTATGGGAATTGAAAACCCTGTAAATAGATGATAGCACTAAGTGTCATATTCTAAGCCATTATTACTTTTTTAAATGTATTAATATTATTTTAATGCTTTTTATATAAGTTAGTAAAATTTAGTTTTAGTTTAATTTCAATAAATATTATATCTTTACGGATTTCATATCATTCAAGATTGACTAAAAGCGTTTTTAAAATTTGCGCAAATTTTGCAGGTATTATTTCATAGGTATTGAATATAAAATTCTCTATGCAGTTAAATTGATAGCAACCTCGTACAAATTATAATCTAACAATGTTTCATCGTTGCACCAAATGACCCAAAGTAACCTCACAATTTTCCACGATTGAAATATGGATCGCTTTCCTCCTAAGCAGGAATGCAAAGCAATAACCTGATGCAGGTATGAATTAAACAAACACAAAAAGGAGGCAAAAAAAACCATCAAGTAAACAATGCCCGAGATTTTAACGAAGGCAGGACAAACAACCCTCTTGTTAGATGCAAAGAAAAATATGCGTCTATAAAAAAATTCCCTGCATCACGATGAGGAAAACATTGACGCAATGGCAAGAAGAAGATGCGAAAATGGGGTTGCAAGGGATTCACTTTAATGCAGTTTGTCATAAATGCTTTTAATTCACCGTCAACATTTTGAATCAAAACGGAACCGGTTCATTTTGCGTTTCATTTTAGTTTGTAAAGTGGCATAGAGGTATTTTTATACCCATTGAAAATAAGTGAAGAGCGTTATAATGGTTCTGTGCAAATGTATGAGGAGGCATAACCGAACCCATAAAATATAGATATTCTTGGTTAGCATCACTAGCCGAGCCCATTTTCTTAATATCGATAAATATCGATTATAGGATATTTTAATGTTTTTAACGTAGAGATTTGGTACGTATGTTCTCGATTACTGTACATATATCGACAACATTTTAAAATTTGAAAATCCGAAAATTTCGTAAAGATCGGAAAATTAACTTGGAAACTTTAATACGACAGCTCGCAACTGGGAACAGAGTAGTGTCAAGTCGGGCACTCCCGACTAGAGCACTCCCACTTCTTATCTATATATTTATATTTTTAAACAAAATCAAATATATTTATTTTGATTTTGCGAACATTCTCCGCCCGCTCCCCAAAAGAGAGAAACGTTAATTAAAATGCCGACGACCTTCGCTGCGAATTTTGTGACTCGGAAACAAGTGAATTTTTGTTTTCATAGGATTTGCCATTTTAACAGTCGCAAGAATTATGGCTTACTCATTTGTTGACACGCCGCAGTCGTCTACATATATTTTAAAAGTTGTCAGTTATACATATTTTTCATGCACTTACGCGATTATTATTGAATCCGAATGCGTCAGATACCTTTGCTTAATGTTTCCTTGCGTAGACACATTTAAAGCTACCTCGTTATCAGAACTGATCAGCTATCTATAGGTTTCTGTGTCATGATTAGATACATCAGGATTATTGCAGCTGACAATTTATTTTTCAAAGTCATCATTTATCATATAGTAGATGTAGTAGTAGTTAGTAAAACTTTGAATTCAATTGTGAGTTTCGGAATTATATAATATATATCGTTTGGCTATCATATCTGAAAAATATATATTTCTTTGGAACAAAACAGAAGTAAATTTTTTTTTCATATAAGCTAAATACATGACAAACACTCTTTAATTTTTGTATACCCTGTTCACAAGGTGAACAGACTATATTAGTTTTGTGCAATGCCAGTTTTGCTGTCCGTCCCCTAAAGACTTGTAACTTGCATTTATTTATGCATATCATACTTAACCCGTTAATCGTAAAAAGACCTCTAGTCGGTGGACCTTATTCCAGAACAATTAAACTAGTTTTTATAAGAAACAAGTATAAATATCTTTTCATCCAAATTCGAACTGGTTTCTAATAAGCCTATTGACGTGATTCGCATAAAAGACAACGATGTATGTCTGGATATACGATTATTTTAGAAAATTAAGAAGTAAATCTTTATTTTAAAGACTAATTTTATTGCCAATATTATATAATTTAAATTATTTCATCAAATATATGTAACTTTTAAGCCGTAAAAAATCAAAATCGAGTAAATTGATGGTAAATGGTATTTACTTATATTGAAATTAACTCTCTTTTATTCAGTTTACCTAAATATGTTGCAATAAATGTTATTCTTTTTATTATTCTTATAATTTGCAGTATAGCTTTGTTTATGGCTCCCTCATGTCTCAGAAGAAGTTAAACAAGTGCGCCACCACTTGGTACTAATAAGAAATGTGTTATAAGTCTCAAAAGCCCGAACACTATCAGTTAATAATAAATTCTATTGGTATAGGTCGTTGAAAAGCAAATAAATTCTTGAATATTAAATATTTATATAGAATTAAATAAGTATTTAAGTGTATTTAATTTATATAATAGTCTAATTTTAGATGGATTCTGGTTTTCAGTTTTCATGTGTACCCAACAATAAAATCAAATATAACTAAAAGTTTTTTTCCATTGTCAGGTGAAACTTGGCTACATTTAATAATTTTCCACACACGAAATTGTTACGCCTTCGGGTTTTTTCTGATATTAAACCAAGTTTCGGTTTATGCTTATGCTAATTTTAATCAGCGAAAAACCAACTAATTAGAACCGCAACGATGTCAATACACTACGAAAGACGCAATTAATCTTAGAAGTAACATCTATATATTTTATTGTTAATATTTATTAATTTACAATTTATTAAATAAACACAAATTAAAGACAAACGCTATTATTCATTCATTATTGGATTTAAACCCGGAACTTCGTTGTTCAGTTGACATTGTTCGAGGACAGCGTACTATAGTATATTTTAATATATGTATCCCACGAAGAATTGTATTGAAATTGGATTTAAATAGTTCCTCCATAAAATATTAGTATTTGCTCAAAATATTAAATAATTAAATACATATTCCATATCCCAGCTCTGAAAACTTTAGCCCAGAACTGAGAACGTAGGTAAATTGTAGCAAACTTAGGCCACTTCAACCTGGAAAATGTGCAGCATCGGACTATAAATCACCGCGTGAACATTGTGCCATATAAGAAGCAACATTTTCAAACTAATCACAAGCAGACAAGCTAACGAACGCACAAAACCCGCTTGACGGGTGGTCCCAGGGGGGAATAGTCATTTCTCTCATGTAAATGAAATTGGCATTGCTTATGACGGTGTTTGGGACGTTGGGCTCCTATATATAGACGCCCAAGGACAACTATAGTACATATGGCGTTGCAAGAGCGAAGACATTGCGTTAAATTATAAAAACGCAAATCGCGTGCGCCTTGTCTTCTAATATATTGAAAACATGCTCATAGCTACAACTACGCGAATTGTATATTTTTTGGGGGACTGCAGTAGAACGGCACTTTTTGTATGGTAATATCCGCTCCTGAGTCAGCACATTTATAGTTCTTCCTTAATGCAAACGCTATAGAAATTGATTTATGCTTTGTTCGCTTCTCTCCATGTTGCTGTTAATGTTGCTTGGCTTCCTTTGTGTTTATTTTTCTAATTTTTCGCATGCAATGCGAGTTTTCTTAGTTAACACATAATGAAGTGCATAATTGAATTGTTTATTAGTTTTTTTGCCTAGCTATCGAAATCTGCGACTGACAGAACATTTATGGCTTGGGAAATGGCTAATTTAACGCAGGGAAAATCAAAAAGACTTTAATAATGACCAATAAACAGTTCTTCTGATGATGGATTTATAAAAAACAAAACACGAATAAATATAAATATATATTGTACAGACATTTCGCCAAACAGGCTTTTTTAAAATTGCGTATACGCAACGTGTGCAACACCAATCAAAAAGGCTCACAATTTTGAAACCCACTTATTAATTTTACTACCTGTAATGCCCAATCTTTATTGCTTTATTGATGGAGCACGCATTGGTGTATTTATTTGTTCAGTTTGCACTGGCTCAATTTTTCTGCGGCATATTTCTTGCGAATGGCTTAAAATAAAAGCCCTTAATATATTGATCACCATAAAAAATAAGATATGCTAATTTAATTAGCAAAACCTGCGCCATGCGCTGATATCGCTTTGAATCGTATGCTAAATTTACAACTCGGCCACTATTCAAATATTTCTTTAAAAAATGTAACCATAATTAATTGCTGATCTATTTACATACATTTTATTCGACCCTCTAGCCATATTTTATGGATGGGAGCCACTCATTAAAATACCCAACACAATAATTATAATTTATGGTCGAATAGTCGGGCTTAATTTTTAAATATCAGCTGAAAATCTAGCGGCACCTCATTGTTCATTGTACCTGTGCCAGTGCATTCAAAAGTTGTGCCAACAGGAAACAGAAGACTGGCAGCCGACCCATTTCCGCACCATTTCCGTTATGCAGCACTGTACTGGGATAGGAACAGCCGGTCAATCGTAGCTTTTGCCCTCTAATCGCATTGTAATTCGAGTCGGGGGGGCTTTGGGTATTAGCGCATATGCCGCGCGGCCCGTTAAATACCGACACAGTACCAAAGCACAACGAATGTAAATAAATAATTTAAAAAGCATTAAATAAGCGTTTAATTACCACAGTAATGCGAGATATCGTAAATGGCTGATGCGAAAGGTCAGTTACCCACTTGATGGCGCTTATTAAATCAATAAAATTTACAACAATTTTCGACGGCTAAGTTTCAGAAAAGTTCCAAAACAAAGTTAATTTATTACTATGAGATTCTCTAGTCAAACTTGTTGTTGAAAGGCAATTTTTTTTGTAGTTTAAATTAAAGTTTTCTTGATGAGCTAAAAAAGAATGCTTAAAATATTGTTAAGCTTAAAAAAAATTTAGATAAATGTATAAAAATATTTACATAGTGAAGTACACAATCTTAAACGCAACAAGTTAAATATAAAATAAATCTTTATTCCACTGCCTTTAATATTGTTAACTGGATTACTTTGTTCGAACTATATATAAATATGTACATAGAATTATAGAGTCGCCCACATGAACCCCAGGACAACACAGAGGAGTACAAAGAAAAGTTCAAGCTATTTTATTACAAGTAGAAAACTTGTCGAAATGAGGCGTCCAACCAAGTCAAACAAAGAGACGCCAAGGCGGCGCAATGCAACTGCAAAGACACAAAATCCGCCCACACACACACACACACACAACTCAAAAAGGGAGAAAAGAATGAAATGTCAGACTAAAGTGACTTCCTTAAATGTTAGCCGGCGCCGGCTACTAAAATCGATAGTTAAGCAATTGCAAAAGGTTATTTGGATAACCCCCGCTTGGGGTGGAGATTTAATTATGAAATATTTATTTATTCATATAAATTAATTATGACATACTTGTGATTTCCGCCAGCGTAACCTTGACGTTCGATTCGCACATCAAGCACTGGGGGAGCCCTGTTGTGTGGCGGCCTATGCCCCCCAGGTTGCCAGGACAGCACACTTCTGCTTAGGGCAATGCACGCTGCAATTGCACCCGCAACGGATGTGAATCGAAGCGGCAATGAACTTCAGCTACAGCGGCAGCAAACGCGGCCAGCATTGTCCCGCGTCCGGTCCCGGTTTTTTTTTTTTGTTGTGTTGACGTTAAATCCGTTAGGCAAACTAAAGCGTCAACTGGCGCGATTGGCCACAAATCGAGTCAATTAAGAGCCAAATACACTAAAACGCACAACGAACCGCCGAGAGCACGACGAACAGCCAAAGCGCACCGCACTGTGGAAAACAAAATAAACGATTGAAAATTATTATTTTTATATACGAGCGCCATGTGCGCTGGCGGCATGAAATCAGCTGCTCTCCGACTTGCAGAGCGCACGCTTTTCTCAAGTGACGTCATTGTTTTGGCACATGCGCGCCAAACGGGAGCGCCATGTGCATAGACCATACAACAAATTATCGGCCATCCCATTTCCGCACTCGGCCAACTTGGCGTATACGCAACAAGCTCTCATAATATGCGAATGCGAGCACTTGGCCAGCCAGAAGTGTGCTTACCGCTGCATGCTTGTTGCGCCAGGGGGACTCCCACTGTTGGGAAAGAGCAGCTGCCTCTGTACATAGTACTTAAAGCAAATGTGCGGCCTTGTCGACTACGTAGAGGCTAAAGTGAATAAAAGTTTCAATTAATCACAAAAACTTCTGCTTTACAATACTTTGATATTTGTTTAAAAATCTTAAAGAGTACATTTTGCCCCCAGTTTAGTGTATGGATGTTTTAGTCAAAGTCCTAAGGTATTACAAAATCAGTTTAAGTATAAAGTTAGATGGTTAGTTAGTTAATTAAAAAAAAAAAACATTTTTTCGAACTTCTCTGATACTACATTTTTCAAATTGGCCTTGAAAAACTTGGTGCCTTTCTGAATTAAATTTTGATATTTATATTTATATAGAAATTAATTAGCTTCACATAACACACGGATTCAGTAATCCTCCTACACTATAAAATATGTCAGTTCTTAATAACCTGAGTAGATATATTTTTTATGAAAGTAGTCGCTTAATCTTTGAGATATAAATATGTATATTAAATAGCATTATTTTATAGTAAAGCTGAATTTGTGGAAAGGCTTGGATTTTTAACTTTTAAATTTGGATATTCACACTAGCTAAGCTAAGACATTTGTCTTTTGTAATTATTTAAATGAATGCGGAAACAAACAATTCGATTCAATACATAAATCAGTTTTACTTTATAAACAGTAAGTATGGGATACATTTCAATACAAAATTTCAATTTTTTGTAATCTGAATAGCAGTATTATGCTATTACTTTACTTCAATAAATATATGCATTCGCTGCTCCGATAATATATATATATATGTACTTATAACTACTTTATATTAAAAGGATACATTTCATATAGTTAATGTTTGTATATAAGAGCATTCAATAGATGTTTCGAGAGAGCCTGAGATGTAGTACAAATTGGTAAGATTTTCATATTTTTTGAATTTTTTATGTGCAACTCCTGACTAAGTACATTGCAATAAAACAACATAATATAATTCAACAAAAACGCCTTTCAAATGAATTTAATTCTACTGACGAGATTATCTTGTAAAATCACATATTTTACAATTTAAAAATGTGCAATTGTTTTTTTGTTTTTTTTTGTTTTGTGCAAGCTTAAAGTTTGGCACTAACTGGGCTAAAATAACGATGATTTAATTATATTTACACTGAGGAATTGCACAGGCACCAATTGGTTGCATTTTAGTGGAGTGAATTTGTATCACATCACGTTTGTTTTCAACAATTCTGAGAGGTATAATGAGTAAAGCTTAAAACCATATTGCAAGCATTTGCACAAAATTTAAAAAATTAATTATACACCCAATAAAGTGTTTGAAAGGAACTGGCATAACACAATGAAGCACTTTTTAAACCTAAGCAAAAAATTCAACTAGAAATCAAATGTATAAATATATGCGAATCACTGAGCATTTTGTGCTTCCGATTTTCAAAGTAGTATCTAGCAGTCTGCACCAGAGATGCCTGTGGTCGAGTTTTCGCCATGTATGATTGAGTCCATTTCAATTTGCGACAGATTGGCGGTAAGAAGCTTTTCAATTTTTATAAATTTTGCATTTGGTTCATCCACAGAGGCAGCATCCACATCTTGTTCGCTGGGATTTTGTACCACGGAATAGTTACGTTTCGCACGCTCTGAAAGTTGCAATTATTAAAAATATAAATATTCTATATGTATAAAATTTGTTTGTATTACCAAAGCGTGCGCGTTGTGCTTCCTGATCTATGATAATCTCATTGGTGATGTACACCTCACGTCTGATTTGATCCCGCAATTCCACGCTCATGTCCGGTATACACCAACGTACAAAGATCATAACGAGAGCCACAAAGTTCTGCAAAAAATAATTTAAATATTATAAATATTTTTAACAAATTTATTTTTTAACAAAACGAACTTATTTTCTTCTCTAAAGAACAACCTTCAAAGAGTTTTTACACTCAACTAATTGCTAAACGGCATTTCGTCAGCCTTTCCCCTTTTACTTTATGTCTGCATTAGTAGAATATGAACCTATTGGGGTCATTAGCTCAGAGTAAAACCTTAAAAATGCAAGTGCTCCCAGCAATCGAAGCAATTGAAACATAGTTTTTTAGTTGATTTAACTATTTTACTAATCCCAATGAGGGAGCTTAAGTTGTACACATTAGCCTCCACCCCAATAAGGGTGAAAATTGGCTGGAAAGCTTGGATACATGTGAAAACACAACACCAATCCAAACTAGCAATTAACACTAATATGGACACACGAAGAAGCCCATAGATCTATTTAGTTCATGTTCGACCAACGTAGAAACACACAACGAATGAAGAATTTTTCTGTCTGCAGCACACAAATGTGCATGTATATATGTAATTAGAAAATGCGAAAAACTAATAGTAAAAGTGAAAATGGCAACTCAATGAAAATCGGACCTAATTTTGTCATACAGTGCAAGATTTTGATTCAGTAGCAGCAAATACTTCGAAACGAACGCACGCGTTCAAAAAAATTTTAAACAAATAAAAATTAATAAAAAGGATATAAAATATTTGACAATAAATAAAATATATCATATAACAAATAACTGTCATTGAGGTGTCACAAGTATTTACAAGTATTCTAAAAAACAACTTGCTTAAAAAAAATTAAAAATATTTTGAATTAACTATTATTTAAACTCAAAATCACAATGAAACGATTTGCCTGTTTGAATCTGCGCACTTTTTGCCTCAGCATAGCCTGTTCCGATGCCATAATCGCTCTGAGCATCCTGAGCCTGTGCAGCTATCACCTCTACTTTGATTTTATGGACTTGACCCAGTGGCAGCAAAATGATGTGCAGATCTTGAGTCCCTTCGGCACATTTGTGGCCACATTGGGTAACTAAAGGATCAATCGATCAAACAAAAGTGCCTCAAAATAACAGATTTATTCTTAAAGTGGACTATGTGCTGGTCCATGAATTTTCACAGGCTTTCTATATGATACTAACAGTAACTGTGTGGGTAAAGGCGCTGATAAATCTGGTGGTGGCTTGCATTCTAGTCGATGGCATCAAACAGGTAGGGAAAACATTTTAACGAACTTGGTTTGGATCTTGCTCTACCTCTCTAACTGAACTGAATAGCGACGACTTGTCTGCATTGCCCCATGGTTGATCAACGCGTGCGTTTCGATGGTCATAGAGGTGGCCGTATTCGTATCGCTGGAGCTGAAGATTGACGAAGTGGATGCTTCTATTGATCGACGTATAGCGCGCAGCGTACTCTTTGGTGTTTTTATAGGTAAGTCTGGGCGGGGATCTGACTAGGATTAATTGAATTGATTTTGTTCCTTTGGCCTAGTGCTGAATGCGCTGCTTGCCTACGGCATTTATGCGCTCTATCGCATGTTGAAGTCATCTACAAATGAGAATCGAGTGCTGCAGGAGAGCATTGAGGAAACCTCGGGTATGTTTCAGCATATCAAGGTTTGAAACGTTGACTAGCAATTAATTGGAATTCTATATACATCTGAACGAACAGAAAGCAAACTGATTTAAATGGATTTCAGCGAGGTATTTTCTTAATCAATGTACACGCATTTATGTAATAAAACAAATAAAATGAACAATGCTGAACATGACCTACTGAACTTACTTCAAAAACCACAACAAAGCCCAAGCGACAAGCTAAAATTATGTAGTACATGCTCGTCAAATTATATTTGTCCGCTGAGGTGGGCGGCTCACGAAAGTCCGTGTATCTTGGGGTAAAGAAAAAACAATGCAAATTAAAAATAAATCTTTAAAAATTTAAGCAAAAGTTATTTACTTGCACGTTGTAATGTTGGAATAATCGCCCGCTAGACTCTGTAGCTTGGAGGAGTCCGATACTCGAAACTCGGACAAGGTAAAGTCCAAATATCCGTTTAAGGTGCCATCTGGCGACCTTAAGCTGCGATAGACCAAACGTGGTATCATATCCGAGGTGAAGGCAATGATGAAGCCCTAAATTAACAAAATTATTTACTCTCATCTTTGCTCAAAGTAATATTTTAGCTCACATTCGTGATGACGCTCAGCTTGCCGATGCAATCCAATATCCGATACCAGACGCCAATGTCCCGGACACGCTGGGAAACGGGCCTTTTGTGATGGGTCAGCAGCTTTTTAGCGTCCAAGCGCATTTCTAGTATGTTATTGAGAAGCGCAAAGAAGGGCGCAAGCGGAAAGGCAGCCACGAAAATGGTGACAAATCCATATTGCAAAACCATTTCCAGATACTCGGGAAATAAGCTGCGCGCGCCCCAGTCCAACAGCTTAAAGTCCCGCATCCAGCGCTCATCTTTGGCCTTGTCCGGCTTAACCGCATTGCCGAAGAGACGCGAGAGCCCCACTTGAATGGCCAGCACCTTGCGCCAAAACATGGGCAGATAAACCTCCAGTATCGTATTAAATGCCTGCTTGCCAATCATGATGATGGCCAGCTGTATGCACAGCTCCGTCAGACAGCCGCCCGATGAACACTTGAAGCATATACACATATTAGCATTAATTACATTCCATTTAGAAATTCAAGTTTACCTCTTCTTGACGATATTTAAAGACCGTTATATACTGGCCCGGATGGCCTACGAATTTGCCCTTGAAGAACGCTATATAAAATATGGAAGCATAATAATTTACGAACTGCAAGAGGTAAATTTTCAGCGTCAGCGAGTCGTCGAATTGCGTTTGAGTGCGCCACATTTCTAGCTCGGTCAGATACTCGGCCAGGTGATTATACAGCTGCGTGGACAATAGACTAAATCGGTTACTTTTTAGTAGAGCTTTAAGCCAACTACTTACATAGTTCAGTACATAGAGTAAGCACAGATTGACAAAGGCCGCCGACGCGGCGGCCAACACAATCGCTTTCGACGTGGTCATGCCACTGCCGTCCACCTTCAAGGCGGCCAGCATAGACATGCGATGGACGACAACGGCGACGAGCGCAACAAAGGCCAGGGCTATGAGCAGCACCACCACGGAGAAGCTAAAGACCGTCGCCGGCAGCTTCATGCGCCAAAATGGCACCGTCGGCTCCTTCATGTTGGTCACGTAATCGGTGCGTGTCGGTTCAATGTGCTCCAGACGCGCCAAATACTGCGGCCGGGGATGCTCCTCGTGCACATCGAAGCCCGTCAAATCCCAGCGATGCGTAATCTCAGCCGAATAGCGCTTCCAAAGCTCCAGAAATAGCGTGGCCCAAAAGGACATAAAGACAGCAAAGAATACCGTGCTGGGATTGTCTATAAGGTACGTTATCTTGGCATAGTTGCAGGTCTCCTTTAGGTTCCAGAATTCACACCAGTCGCAAAGCGGACACATTGTTATATTGGAGTTTGAGCGCAAACAAATGTCCTTACTGCAAGGCAAAAATTTTAATTAGCTGCGGTTAAGTTTGACAGGATGAGTGGCAAGTTACACGGGCACATAGTTTTTGAGCGAGATCCAGGAGTAAAGAAAGCAAACAACGCCCACTATGGAGGCCAACAGCAGCATGTAAGTATAGAAGCCCAGCCAAGCGAAGTAGAGACCTGTTGAATAGCATAAATTCTGAGCGAATGGTTTCGAATTCTTTATTTTACTGCTTTACTGCCGATCTTACCGATCTTGACACCGAAATACTCCTTGATATCGTCCAGTGGCTGATAGCGATACCATTTCTTCACCGACGCCCAGTTGGTGTAGAGCAGTTCTCGCATGGTACCCTCCTCTCTAATTTCGCCCTGTCAAGCAATAACAATGATAACTTATTGCCAGATTTTAGTCTAAGCTACTTACATCATGCAGCGGATAGGCGGCACAGTAGACACCCTCAGCCACCAAGCGCTCAATGCCAAAAGCCATTTCATTGTGACGCTTCGCAGGAAAACGCTGGCGATCCAAAATAAACTCCACAATACGCGAACGCACTGCGGTCGTGAAGAAACAGTCCTGACGTATATCGAACCTATAATTATAGAATAAGTGAGAACATTGCAGTCAGGAATCACAGACTGCGCAATACCCGTTCACATAATAAGAGCTTAAAAATTGCTATTCTGACAAATTTGGTGAGTCTAGCTCTAAAATTGTGGGAGATTTGGATTTATAGATTTCATCGTTTTGCCACGCCCCCAGTGGGCGTAGCCAAAAAAATATTTACCGATCTTTAGATGATGTCTTCAGTAATCTGTCTATAAAAACTTAATGTATCTAACTTAAAAACTAAGAGAGATATATGGATTAAATGGGTTTGCGTCGCCAAAAAAATTCCAGAAAATCTTAACATTTTATCTGATACGAGTATGCAAAAGTATATTTTAAAAATTTTAAATTTCGTTTATATAGGCAGACGGACGGAGATTGCAAAATCCCAATATACTCTTTTGAATTGGTGAACGAGTGTAAATATAGCTATTTTTCTAGCACTTAATAAACTCAATGCTGACTTACAGATATTCCTTATCACGACTGTAGATGGCCGTAAAACGATGCGCACGCTTTGGAAAGTACTGCTCGTCGACATAAATATTACGCAGAAAGAATTGGCAGACTGTTTTGAGACTAGAATATACACTTTTTGTAGACCGATTGACCACAGATAGACCTGGTATCTGTAAAATTCCAAGTAAAGTTATAATTTCATCACTATAGCTAGTGTAGGGAAGTAACAGGTTAGTCGAATAAAGTGTTGGATAACAGAACGAGAAACAAACGAAATGTATTTACAGCAATATGATTATAAGTAGGGTATACAATTTGGTAGATAGACTACAACACAAAGAACTAATAGTTCACGACATATTTGAAATGAGATTCCAATAAATTGGTAGACTAAACATTAATAAAATATCGAAAGAGTCGTTTGAAAGCAAAGTAGGTCGTTTAGCTGAAGCACACAATATACAATACGTGGCAAGTACTCAAAGATCGAGGCATATTTGGTTGAGTGGCGCAAGTTAGGAGCATATCTGCAAAAATTGTTAATTATGTTTTAATAAGACCTGGACACTTTTGCAGACCTTCTTGGACAAATAATGCGCCGCATTGTGTAGACGATTTGATCTTTCATATACGCGAAAATTACAATATGACTAAAATAACATAAAACATGTGTGTCATTTAAGTGAGTTCAAAGTTGGTAAAAATATAGAAACTTGGTACACACCTCCTTCATGGGCATACGCAGCTTAAGTATCTCCGCATAACGGCGCAGCACCTCCAAAGGGGCATGTATCTGAAAAGAGCATCAAAAGAAAATAAGTTAAATTTTATATATATAAATTATATATTTCAGACACCCACCTTGACAAAGTAGATTTGGTCCTTCTGGCTGAGCTCCACCTCCAGGCCTTGTTGTATTAGATTGTCCTGAAAAACGCGTCGCTTCTCCGTATTTTCCGCCTCCGTGGGCTCATGGGCATTGATCTTGTAGGCCAGCACAAAATCAATCGAACGCGTGCAGTCCTCAAAGAACAGTGAGGTGTTGAGCTCGGCTCTTTGGTAAAAATCACGGGGGCAACTGCATTCGCGCTCATCGTAGCTGCTGGGCACCAGGTTGGGTTCGCTCATTGGCAGTAGAGGAGTAGAGTGATTTAAGGCGGTATTCCTATGTTGGCTGGTCTTGCCGTTGGGCAGTTGCCCGGCAGCGTCTGGCAGTTGTAAGGTGGGTGAGCTGCTGTAAATACAAAAATACATTGAACAAATTATAACTGTCGAAAACATTCTTAGTTATTATTGTTATTTGAAAAAAATATCGAATTTAGTAATTTGTGGGGGGCGGGAGTGGGCGTGACCCCAATTTTTCGGGTCGATCTTTAGAGGAGGTCATTCGAAAACTGTCTGCCAAATTAAGTGCCTGTAACTCTAAAATTTTGGGAGATGTATAAACTTTATTGATTTGCCACGCCACCAATGGGTGTATCCAAAAAATCCTAACAGTTTATCTGACGCGGGTATAAACAAGTATATATTCCAAGTTTCAAATCTCTAGCTGCAACACCAGCGAAAAAAATTGCATTCATACGGACAGCAAGAGGGACATTCATTTCGTGAAGGAGTTCAATAACATCAAATTTACGTTAGTTTTTGAACAGCCACAAAACGTGGCTCATGTTAATACCGTGTAACAGCTGTACATGGGAAATTATGAGTGACTGATTTCATTAAACAGAAGCAAACCCACACAAACATCGGGAATAATTCCCTGTGGTTTCTCAATAACCATTTTCGCACAACAGGGACATCCTGTGGCTTGGCGTGCCCAGCGCTCATAAGAAAGTCACACCACTCCCCAATTAAATAGGTCAACAGGAGAGCTGTTAACAGTTTATGGGGCGTATACTTAATAATCGCCCGTATCCAGGTCAGCACATTAAAAATTATGAATAGCCAGGCGTCAAATAAATAAATGTCAGCGAATTTATTTGTTTATGCAGCCGTTTTATGGCTCAAATAGACAACTGTGCAAATGCAACTTGAACTTGAGTAGAGAGCAGATATTTGAGCAGCTCGTTCGAAAGTTCTCACCATCTATGTAAATATTTTAAAGAGAGCACCAAAAACGATTCGTAGGCACTTGCTAATGAGAAAATCGCTTGCACATTTTAGATATTAATGTATACTATAAATAACATTTAATATTTGCTTGTGAAACACATTTCATTTGACAACGTTTATGATTCAGATGCAGTGACTTTTTTACCTATAACTTGACTTTTAAATAACACTTATCGTTGATGAATCACCCTTGCATCAAATTGCTTAAAAGAACATTTGTACGGGTATGAGCATTAAAATTATTTAATAACTATGAACAATAGCTGCGAATAGGAAATCTACACGACATTCTCTGTCAAGACCCTATCCAGATGAATTTAAATGGAAACTAAAGAGTTTGTATCGGCGGTGTTTTACGATGTGGAAGATAGCAAAATAATCGAACTATACCAAATATAAGCCACAATTTTAAATAATACATTGAGTAAAATAATGCTTTGGTGTCACAAATAGTGTAATCAAATAATTGATTTCCCATATAAACTCCATAAATTACTTTTTAAAACGTTCTCTATTCTCATTGAATATTATAATTGAATCTGAGCGGAATGTTTATTTTTCATCATCATTACAATTCTTAAAAGTGCAATAGAGCTCAACAAAAAAGCTTGAGTCTAGTAATGCTGATAATCGAGAAGAATATGAGGGCATTACTGATAGCAAACAAGTTCATTGTGTACATAATAAATAATCAACGTTCGGAATATGTGCAGTATTTATTTTCTCTTGTATTTATTAATACTTAAAACTGTTTGTGTTATGTTTGTTTATGGGAATCCCGTAAATTTTAAACGAAGAAATTTATTGAGAGTTGTTAAATGCAATAGGTTTAATCTGTTTTGTGCTCTTAACAATTTTCATTCACTAGTCATTATTGAGTATTCTTTTTCGACCATGATTCGTGCAAGTTTTTCTTTAGGCAAACCAAATTTTTTTAATTTTTGTTTTTATAATTTATAGGCCTCTGAGCCGCAGACAATAATAACCTTCTAGCACAAAGCAATTAACTTGAAGCTTTTTTAAAATTTTTCACATTTACACACAATTCATTTGGACAAGTTAGAGGTCTTTTTATTTTTTTGAGTATTACAAACCCACTGTTTTATTTCGGAATGTTTTTTTTTTATTTTAATCGAGGCCAAAGCAAATGAATTTATTAAAGCGTTTATCTGATGCTCTCGAAATTCGCAACAAAAATAAGAGAAAGAGATGACAATTTGCAAAGCATTTTAAATATAGCTTATATAAGTTATTTATTCTTATAGTTCAGTTTTTGAGAATTTTTAAGAATTTCGATGTGACAAAAAGTGTAGAATGACACATGCAACTTTAGCGCCCACACAACTCTCCAAAAATAACAAAAGACAGACACAGAGAAATTTTTATAATCTGTCCCCGAGCTGATGATTAATACGCACAACAAAACCGATAACGAAAACAACCGTTATAAAGGAATTGAGTGTACAAACGTTTCCGTTTCGTAAACATACCCACTAGGAGATTCTTGTTAATCAAATAAATGTGCAGAAAACAAATAAAATAGCTTAGCGCTTAAAATGTTTGCCCGTTGGCCACGCGAATTATTAATAAAATAAACACACGAGCACCTCACACGGCGGTTGACAAGAAAAAAGCCCAAGACGCGATGACGACGACCAACGCGCAGCAGCAACGACAACAAACTGAAAAAGAGGCAGCGCCAACAGCTGAGCGGAGAGCAGCTCGAAGCTGTCAGTCCGTTTACCGGGTAGTCTCCCCTCTCCACTCACTTTACATTCGCCAGAGTACCGCACGACATGCAAGTCAGCTGTTATTGGCGTCTGGCGCGCACGAGACAGCGAGAGCACAGCAGCAGTGTGAGAGAGCCGCAGCACTTGTTGAGCATATCAGATCAGCGCAGGCTGGGTCTCTGACTGCCTGTCAATCTGGGTATCTCTCTCTCTATCTTTTTGTGTGTGTTCCTGAGGTGTTGCACTCTGTCCACTGGGATTATTAATGACGCATATTGCCGGTATTTTCAATTGGAATTATTGGAAAACTGTCTACTGTTTAGATAAAATAGAATATTTATGCATAAATTATATGTATGTATATCACGCCCTAAAGGGCAGTAAACAATGACTTTTGTCCCTTGCAAAGACACATAAATGGGTTTATACAGGGTGTTACAACCCGTTCCTTTATGTTTTGATTATTTAAGGAAATACACATTCGAACTAAATAAAAGTGAGCTGTTAAAAAAAAGTTGTATATAATTAAAAGTTTTAGGCTTATTTATAGATAAATTTGATCACTTCATAAGCCACATATTTTCTTACATAAAATCAATAACGAATTAATAGTATTATATATTTCGAAAAGGCATCCTAACGTGCAGAAAATTGGCATCAAATGTTCAAATTTGCTAAGTTTTTTTTTTCAGATCGATTTCATCACAAAACTTTGATGGGCACGTACTTTAGCGATTCGAAGAATCACATGTGAAAAGAAAAATAAGGCAATTACCAACAAAACCCGATAGCACCCGCTATATATAATAACAAAAGTATATGAACTTAAATAACCAAAAATTAAAAGCAAATCAAATTTATAAATTTCTAAAAAATTATAGCATCAAAATATTAGAAAATTTTCCACGTTCCTATCTATATCACATCGTTCTTGAAACAATGGTATATGGCATGATCTTCAACATTGAGTTGTCAGATGCCAGATAAACGCTCGGAAAATGGGGTCAAAGCTTAACTAAAAGTTTATTTATTTATTTGTTTTCTTTCTTTTTCATCCATTATTTATTTATAGCACAAACACCCTGTACCAGTCTAGCTCAAATAAAGAAAACTCAACAATGCCAGAACAACAAAAGATAAAAATAAACGAAATGTAATTAAGTTAATGAGCACTTCCTCTGTAAGGGGGACTTTGATATTGATAGTGGATGTGCCATGGCTTACCTCTCGGCGAATCTCGCGCGCTTCTCGTGCAAGCTTAGTGACTCAATCGATGACTTTCCGGTCTTTCCGGGTATTGCCGCATCGCCGCCTCGTTCGAGCTCCACAAAACGCGTCGTTGCTTCGGCAGCTCTGTTGCTCTGCTTGCCCCCATCGCCGGCCCACAAGCTATCTTGAGCCAGCAGCTTGCCCTTTAGGCCAGCTCGGTGCACCAGCTCCATATCGTAGGGGGCCAAGGGGGCCGTATACGGCGGAGCAATCCTAACAGCTGCTTGTTGGCTCCGCTCGGCCAGCAGCCGGGTGGACTCCTCGTCGGGCGCTGATGGCGACTGCGGCATTGTTGGCGGCGTCTCCAGCTCATCAGCAGCAGCAACAGCATCAGCACTATCTAAATTTAGCATTTCGCTGCTGACTTGTTTAGTTTTTGGCCAAACTGTGCTAATTTCTCGCCGGACTTGTTTACTTTCTCATGACATTTGCGCTTGTGTGCGTGGGGCCGAATTTTTGGGCCAAATCGATTAGCGCGAGGTCAACTCTAGCATGACACGAAGATTACTTCAAATGCTAATCGCTTATTAAACCTTGCACTTTATATTATACAATTGCATTGCAGCGATTGCGCTTAAAATAGCGGTTGTAAAAACCCGCGCTGAATTCAGCAGCACCTCACCTAGCAAAACCAAAATAAACACTAACGAATACAGCCCGCAAAAATGTAAATGCCCAGAAAAAAATACCAAAAGTGAAAATATACTAGTTTGACCTACAAGTGTGGTCGTACGACAAGTATTTTACACTAAAGTGCAGACGAAGCAGGTTCAACGCTGCGATGCAGGCTAGAGGTGGGCACGGGTCGTGACAGGCTTCGTAGCCCGTGCTCGTGCCTAAATATATGAATTTCTGAAAAAAATATTTTTTTTCTGGAAATTTGGGTTTGGTCCGTCCGGCCCGAGCTACACAAAAAATAATGTCTTTCGTGCTCATGTTTTTTTTAATCGTGAATGAGGCCCGCGCTTACCTCTAATTTAGAGAGTGTATTAAGAGCTGTTAAATGTCAAGCATGTCTGAACGTGCATATTACCATAATTGCTCATATCGAAACTAGCACTCGATACAACAAAGCTATATATGCATATTTAGTAAAAACCATGTTTTTCAAGAAAATAACAAGTTGTATTTGTACGGAATAAAACATAAACAAAATAATACAATATACAATTGCGCAAAAGCAAAATGGATCAGTGATTAACACATGACTTGGATTTCAACTGCACCGAGAGCTTTTATCTTGGTGAAACAACAAATTTTTAATATATGGAATAATAATACAGCAGTTTGTTTTAATATAGTATGCACTATTATTAAGGGGCTAAATTATGCATTAGAGTTGAACTTGGACATCGAATTTACAATAGAAACGAGCACATTTTGGATGCGACCAAAATCCCAAAATCCCAAAATTTACTTCCTGTTGTAGTTCTTGTGTACTTCCGGCGAGATGTTGTAGACGAACTGCAAGATCTCCTGAATGACGGGCTCCTTGCGCGTCCTGATAGCGCCGTCCATTTCCGCGAGCTTCACATGAGTGTCCGCATCGATTTTCGCCGCAACTCCCTCGCGACTGCCCATATGCTGTTATCCCAGATAAAAGTTATTTTAATTAATTAACTCCACTTGGATTAACTGACCTTGGCCTCGAATTCCTTGAAGGAGCGCTCGCGCTCCTGACGGAACTTCTCAATCTCCTCGGTGGCCTCATCCTTGGCCTGCTTCAACCTCCTTGCCTTGCCTGCCAAGCGGAGCAAAGAGTTTTCGTTATATCAATATTTAATCATGTGACTCGCCTCGACGCGCGTAACGTCGATAGCGAAAAAGTAAAGTCGTAAGCTTTCTGGCATCGATTTTGTAGATTTGCTTACGTTTTCGGGCCTCGGCCACCTTCTCGGCTGCCTTCTTTTCAGCAGCAAGCAGTTGCTGGATTCCCTGCGTTTGGCTGGCCATTTTTGGGGTAAATTAAAACTTTATGTTTTTCTGCTCGCTTCGGCCGTGGTATCAGCGCAATTGGAAAAAAGCAAGTGACGAGGGCGACACTCTTAATACAAACGACGTGAAAAATGTCATATGACGAAGTCACACGCACGCATACACACACAAAAAGACTTGCAATCGATTGTATCGAATGACGAAAGCGAGCTGCTAACCTATGCAGCAAAATATAGTTATCGATACTTCCATTGGACTCCACCATTTAAATTAAAATGAAATCAAACTTGATATAAGTAAAGCTTTTAGAACTTTATTGTTAAAATTATTTATAAAGTGGTTGAAAAATCAATCCACGTCTGCTGTAACTTTTTTTCGTGGAAACTTGAATTGCATTTGTACTTTTTTTCTATAAGCAACATAGGTTTTGGTCAAGCATCTAACTTAAGAAGAGCTGTACAATTATATAAGGAACAAAATAATTGTAATTTAGTTTGCATATTAAACAAACTATCTTCGCGCGCAAAAAAGATTCAGCACTTTTATTTATCGAACAGCCACCACAAATCAGTCAGGGCGATTGGAGTCAATTCGATAATAGAACTTTAAAATATTTTGGGTATTAATTAGTCCTTAGCTGAATTCAGGGTACAATCTGGTAATTGTAATTCAACGTGCTTAATTAGTTTGTATTAATAGCGCTATTGATTTAGGTAAAATAATTACCCATATGCTCAAATTTCACAAAAAACAGTGTATACATGTTTCGTCTCTTTGCATATTTAAAATAGGGGGCAGTATTTCGAGGACTTTTTGTTGAAATAGTTTGGTATCATTTATGAAGGCAAATAGTATTTTCTTGATATTTGATTCGGTCACGCTGTAGCCAGCAAACTCAACAAATATAGTAAAAATTTAAACGAATAGTATATACACATTTTGAGACGATCAAGCATGGAGAAGGCGAGCAAGAGCAAGCGAGTAGCGCGCGATGAAAAACAGCGCGAGCTAAAACTGGAGGATGTGGTAAGTTGATCGAAACCAGCTGCCAAAACCCATTTGGATTAAAATGCCGCCCGTTGCCAGGTGCTCAAATCCTTGGAGGAGTGCAGCACAAGTGAGGACAAACTGAAGATTCTGCTGGCGCGGCATGTGGAGAGCGAGAAGACTGTCACCCGACTGACCGCCGAGACGCGCGCCCTTCAGCGACACATGGAGAGCCAGCAGCGGGAGAAGGAGCAGGTGCAGCGGGAGCTCAACAAGAGCGTTCTGATGCGCGACAAGCTGCAGGAGGTGTGCCGCGAGCAGCAGCGCATCCTCAAATCGGTGAAGAACGAGAGCATGCTGCAGATCAAGGTGGAGGAGGAGCGACGCAAAGAGAGCCAAACTAAGTTCCAGAGCTCGCTGAACGAGGTGCAAAAGTCTCTGACCAAAAACAACGAGGAGAACATCAAATTACGTGATTACAACATCGAGATGACAAAAAAGTAAGAGGCGCACACACGCAGAGAGCCAGACCGGCGTGCTGTCTATTTATAGGTAGCACACTGCATGCCACACACGCACACACACACACAGTTATAGACCATATGTTCAACATTTACGCTTTGCTTTTAGGTTAAAGCTGCTGGCCGAGCAATATCAGACGCGCGAGAAGCACCTGGAGAAGCTGAACGAGCAGGTCCAGCTGGAGTCGCAGCTGCATCAGGCCAAGCTCAACAAGGCGCAGGTGGAGGCGGCCATGGAGAAGGAGATACTCACCAAGTCGGTATCCAATTCGCCCGCTATCTCAACTCTTGTTAAATATATGTTTCCAATTGCCATGCAGAGAAAATCAAATTGGTTTGGAGAAATTGCTGCAGGCGCAACGCGCCATCAAGGATCTGACTGAGCGCGAGCAACAGCTGAAGGAGCAGCTGAACATCTACACGGCCAAATACGATGAGTTTCAGCAGTCGCTGCGCAAATCCAACGAAGTCTTTGGCAGTTACAAGATCGAGCTGGAGAAAATGTCGAAGCACACCAAGAAGATCGAAAAGGAAGCGCTGGGCTGGCGCCAGAAATACGAGAAGGCCAACGCCACGGTCATCCAACTGGCCACGGAAAAGCAGCAACGGGACCTGCAGTCGGAGCGTCTGCAAAAACAGGTGGAGCAGCTACAGAAGCTGCTGCGGGCACTCCAACTGGAGCGCACAACGTTGCACCAGACGCTGCGCGACTCAAATATTGAAATACCCGCCATGCCGCAGCTGCCGCCCGAGCCGGAGCCCATCAAAGTGGCACCCGTTAACGCGGACAATGCCAAAATGGAGCTGATGACGCGCAACTGTGCGGAGCTCAAGCAAACTTTGGCCAACTTGCAAAGCCAAATGAAGCTGCTCACCACAAATGACGCCAAAATTGCCGCCGCCGAGGCGGAGAAGGCCAAGGCAGCCGAAGAGCAGCAAAGGGCCAACAATGCCAAGAAGAACAACAAAAAGAAGGCCAAGTCGAAGGCAAAGGCAGCAGCAGCTGCGGCTGCGGCGGCAGCCACTGAGCCGGCGGAAACTGAAGCTGCCACAGAAGTGCCATCAACAGTGGAGCCCGAACCCGAGCCGGAGACAGAGGTAGCAGCGTCTGATAATGTGGAGCAGCTGCTAGCCTCTGGTGACAACAGCAATGTTGTGGAAAAGCTTGCCGAAACTGTGCCAGAATCTCAGGAGACTGTGGGTGATGCTGCATCGGAACCCATTAACCAAGCGGAAGTGCCTGCATTGATTGACTACAAGGAGAATTAGAGGCCTGCGAAGCCTCCGCAAATTGCAGCGGCTCCCTCGACTGTTATTGTAATTGTACATGGAATTTATGCCTCCTTCCTACGTATGTGCATTTTGTCATATTTGTCATTTTTTTTAAATATAACTCAAACAAATGTCAAACCATCCGCAATAACTAGAAACTTACTAGGAATCATTGCTACGAAATATTTATTTATTCTATTTTATATATATATATCCTATTTATTAATGCGCAATTTATGAGCTGCTGTATAACAAAATTGATTAAAGTTTTTCAAAAAATATATATGTAGGTCTATAATTTATTGATAGTTCCTTTTCCTTAATGAGGTTCTAGTTTCTTAAGATATTTGTCCATTTATCTGTACGGTTTATTGGGAGGTAAATAATTAAAGTGTCCAATATTGATCAATTATTTGCTATAATATGGGCGAAGTACATAAACTCCACAATTATCCTATACTTCTTGCAAACAGTGATTTTTCATTAGCATTAGACTACTAAAATTGACAAATTCGATTTCAGACATGTTTGTTTGGCCAGAAAAGAATTTATCAAATAACAATGCATCTAAAATTACCGGAAAAATTTAAATATTAAGCACAAAAATTATTTAAATTAATTTTTTTTAATAAGTATTTGTTTTTTTTAACCCTGGGCACTAGCAATTTTTAAATTAAGTATTTATTCTGTTATATTCTGATATTCCAATATGGCAAATATGAATGAGTAAAGATAGATTTTTGGACGTTCTTATAAAAATTTGTATTGATCCACCAACATCTAAACTTGACTTTTTTTTATCGTTTTTGTGGGTAGTAAGATCGTAAGATTATTAAATGAGGCTAAAATAAATTTAACATTCTCATAAACTTTACAATGATTTTATCTAAATTTAATAAAAATATAAATAATATTAGATTCAGGCTAAAATGTCTTAAAACAATGTTATAACAGCTTATTAAATATTTGCTAGTTACTCTGCATTGTTTTTATATATTTTCTGAATTATATGTTATAATCTTTAGTGAATAAAATGCAATATCTTCTTGAACAATTTTTAATAAAATTAAATTTTCGATTAAAATTTGTGAAATATAAAAACAGAATTTCTAAGGCCGCTTCTTTTACATTTAGAGCATTTTATGATTAAGGATACTACGAAAATCAAATTCAGACAAAGAACAACAAAGCTGACTAAATGCCGTTCAGTAACTTTCGCTGTTGCCGCGAGTATTTTAAGCCCGCAATTTGTAAAACAAAATAGTTAAGGGTAGTTCTCAATATTATTGTTGGTGTTTATTCGACTGCGAAACTTCGACAAGAAAGTTGTGAATGTTTCGCTTTAGTTTCGTGTGCTAAAAGTCGCTGCCAGAGCCGCCTGCTCCGCCCACTCCGCCCACTCATCACAGCGGCCACATCGTGGCGTATACGTAATGCGATTGCAAATTGGCGGCGCCGACGTCGCAGTTGGCGCCACAGTGTCTGCCACGGCATGCAACACATTGCACTGAGTGGGGCCTGGGTCTCTGATTGTGACTGGAACTGGGACTGGGACAGGGACAGGGGCTGAGGTTGGATCCTAAGCTTAAGCTAACGTCGCGACTTTGCTTTACGGTCATTTTAATAGCGCTGTAATTACTTGCAGCACGCATCTGTCATTTTAGCTAAGAATACCACGGCTGGATATGAATATTTTACGCGCATGCAACGCGGCGTATGCGTAATGCAACAAAAGCCACTGTAATCTGGGGCTTTTGCAATAAAGCCATTTAAGTGCGCCACGAAAATAATTACAGAAATTAATTTAAATTGCAAGGAAAACCCCGCGGTGCCCACAGGCTGTTCTTGGTGTGAAAAATGCCAGCCATAGCAGCCCAGCCAGCCACATGGGCGACACATGTGCATATTTCACACCCATGCACACACGCACACACTATCGCACAAATGTGTGCACATTTCGCAGTCAATGTGCTTTTGAACATTTAATGAGTTAATACGCTAAATTTGAAAGGCGCGCAAGCGTGCGCCAAGTGCTTGGCCAGACTGCTTCCTGCCGTATTCCCACCTGCCAAATGGCCGCTGCCCGGTGCCGCCAGCCCAACAGCCCCATCAGCCAGCCCCAGCCCACAAGTTGCCAATTTGGGGCTTGAAAAATGAAAATGCGAAAAACAACAACAGCAGCCACACACACACACACACACACACGCACACTAAGCACTTGTCATTTGGCTGTAAAATGTCCGTCCGTCGTTGGTGAAAAGTGTGGCAATGCTCAATTCTCAACAATGCAAGGACGCGGGGGCGCCGTGGAGCGGATGCTCATCCTAAGCTCTTGGGTGTAATTTCTCAGGCACTGGCAAAAGACGACGGCGACGACGACGACGTCGACTAACAGCGATAGTTAACAGCGCCGCTGACTGCGACGTCGGCAGCGCAACATGAGCCCAACATATGCCCGAGACTAGATGCAGACCAGAGCTGAGGCGAGATGAGCGGGCACCAAGCCACATAGTGTTTTGGTGCTGCCAGACTGTGTGACTCGGCAACCTGCGATGAGCGCGACCCACCGGGGCTGGGTGGGAGGTAGGCGCGCTTACACTGGGTGATTGTCGGTACAGTGGGCCTTTGAAAGAAACTAAAGAAGCTAAAATTTTAAATATTTAAATGTACGACTATGTTCATATACAATACAATAAATCTATCAAGTTAGATTTAAAGCTTTATTAGTTCAATTTTTTTAAATTATTTAAAATATGGGTCAGTTAAGAATTCTTTTTTTTTTTTTAATCTCAAATACAAAACAAATTAATATGTTTTGTACTTCAATGAAGAACGTTTTAATCTTATTTCAAGTTCGAAAATTCTTATTATGCCTTTCCTCACCCTCTACCACTCAAACGCAGCTGAATCAGACTAGAAACTATTCGGATATATAACTAATTTATATATATGTACATACATATTTTAAAATAAGCTCTCAATAAAGCCTGTCCTCCATCCTAGCCATTAGCAAATAGCACTCGGCAAATCCTGTGTGATATGTCCTACATAAAATAAATAAGAAAATCTTAATATGCCGATCATCATAAAACTAAATATAAAGTGTAAAAAATAATTAATATTTTTTATTTAATTCAGGAATTTTTGAATTTTCAACGATTATTTTATTAAATTTTCGAACCAAATGGTACAAGTTCTATACTGCTCGTCCTAGGATCTTTTTTTTATTTCGGAGCATATATATATTGTAGTGGAAATGCACACTACAGATGCCCGAATTTTAAATCAATTATTTATATAACAAATTTTTTAAAAAATTATTCATGTAAGAAAATAAAAAAAAATTCTCATTAATGTTGAGATATAGTCGAGTCTTTCTGCATTATAATGGATTTAACTTTCCATATAAATTCAACTCCAAACCAGCTGATTATCAATTTCAGAATGCCTGTGCGTCCCATTGTACGCGCGGGTGCCACCGCACCAACACCAACCCTCGGATGTGCTGCTGTCATTTACACACTCTCTTTCGCTCTCTCGTCTCGTTTCATGCGCTCTCTCAGGCATTGGCTCTCGCCGCAAGAAGCCCCCGCCGCCAGCGCTGCGGCGAGAGCATAATAATGTGAAGCTGACGGCGCTGCCGTTGCCTTTACAGTCTCTGTCGCAGTCTCAGCTGTCAGGCGTCAAGCAAAGGCAAAGCTGTGTTTAGTCAAATTTTGGTAACGGAACCTGGCCGTCATCGTCGTCGTCGTCCAGCCGACACGAGCGCAAAGCGAAACGAAACGAATCGGATTCGTGGCGAGGCGACGTCAGCGTCGCTGCCAGGCCAGCGTTCGAGCCGCAGTCGCGTTCGCCGTCGCTGCACGGACTTCAACTGTAATCAGTTGTGTATAGGACACTCGCGTGCACGCGTCGAAAGCTTCCTGGGCAACGGCAACGACAACGGTCAACGGCAACGCTAGCGGAAACTGGGCTGCTTGGCGGCAACGCTGTGCGCGGTCAGCTCCCAACATTTATTTATGGTTTGCTCCTGCTTTTATTGCTGTTGTTGTCGACGCTAGCTGATTGTTGTTTTTGTTTTTGCTGTTGCGGGCCGCTATTTGCAAATTTATTGTGCTCGCAACAACGAGCGTTCAATTTTCGCGAGGAAAAAAATTTTCCAGCTACAGCTGCTGGCGGTGCCACGGCCGCAGCTGCTAAAGCTGCTGCTGCTAGCGTCGCAGCCGCTGCTGCCAGCGACTGCGCTGCTGCGTTGTCCGAGATAAAGGATATGCCCGGATCTAAAAGATACAGTTTTTTTTATTTTTACTTGTGCAGGCTGCTTGCTTGACTTTTTGCTTTGTCGCTCCGTTTGCAAGCGAATTTAGGCAGCAACAACAACAACAAGAACAACATCGCCAACAACAGCAAGCGCCAGATTACAACGTGTGTGCGTGCGGGTTGAGAGCGGAGCGAAGTGAGTGACAAGTTGGCCAAAAACCGAAAATGTAACTAAAATGTGCGCAACTATGCAAATAAATTAATAAGCCAAAGTCATTACCAAATTAAAACGAGACACGCAAAAGCCAACGCAAAAAAAAGGGAGGAACAGGAGCGGCGAGGACCTAGTCAAGTGCGTCGAGTCAAGTCGAGTCGAGTCGAGCCGAGTGTAGAAAGTCAAGAGGTCCTGGCTGGGAGTATCTGAATAGCTGGCATGCTTTGAAGTTAACTCGTCCGTCGTTCGTCGTTCCCATCGTCATCGTCATCGCCGCCAAAGGCATCGAAGGTAAATATATACACAGCAGAGGCAAGCCAAGCAAACTAACCTACAAAGTAAACAATAGCGTAACGGTACAAATGCAAATTTATCACCTACTCATACTCACACGCATACGTTTAAGACCGAACTATAAACAACAACTCATTTAACCGACGTACAGTGGAGCAACAACTATTGATACGAGCCTAAGAATCTGATAAAGAATCTAACCAAACCGGTTCAAACCCTAAGCTCCAATAAATTTGTAAATCATTAACCTTAACATAAATAAAATTTATTGGCTTAACTAAAGTTCTTTGGAAAATATTGCCTCAAAATTGTATATGACCTCAGCTGAGAGATAGCTTAAATAAAAAGTTTGCTTAAACATATCTTACCTCTTATTGGAAAGTAAACAAATTGGTATGTTTTTATAAATAATAAAAGAAATATTTTTTTTTAAAGAATGTGATGAACCAAGACTTAAACCGAAACCAATATATATTTATGTAAATATCCGGTTCACGAACCGAACCTAAATTCGAGAAATTAATTCGAACTTGAACTGAATAAAAAACCAAAAAGTTCCTTGTTAATATTGCAATTTTTAAACACATAAAATTAAACTGTACCCATAACTTAAAATCATTTTACCCATTTTTACTATTGTATTCCTAATTGACTCTTAAACTTAATGCAGAGGCCCACTGTGCGACTCCAGGTGCCATAAAAGAACATAAAAGCACAGAGCATGAACAAACCTGGGAAAATGAAAAAGAATTTTAAACTATAACAGAAACTCCATAAAAAAGAAATAAAAGAACAGAAAACTGCACGCATATCCTTAAAGTTACGTATGTGCACACATTTTTAATTCCTTGCGATTAATTTAACTAGGCTCCGTAGACACCCGCACTCTAGAGTAAATCACCTGCCGCGTACAGTGGGGGTGGTAAGTTTGCCTGCAAATTGGAAATTCGAGCTACGTTGTACACAAATCAAAAATGCGAAAATACGCTGAAATATGTAATTTGAATAATTTGATTTTATTGCCAATTAATTAATCATACAGGTTACATTTTTAATTTACGTGATAATTACAGAAAAATTATTTAATCAGAAGTGTTAAGGCTATTGGTCGGTCGGAAAAGGTTTTTAAAGTTTAATAAATCAGGTTATTTAAGGTTAAGTTGTTATTTTTTGAGATCGCGTTGAATGTTTATTCGGTTTTTAAATGTCATATACAGCCCCTACTATATCAATAGATAATATATTTTATTTTTCAAAGCATATATTTTTATATGTGACCAATTTCGCTGGCTCGCTAATAAATGCTTTCATTCTGTATAAATATTTCAAAAATAAAACATTTATGCGTATCGTGTGGGTAGCGAAAAGGTATCTCAATCATATGTGTCCACTAATAAACCAATTAAATCCAACAAAGAAAAAAGATGTTTTATGTCGCTTTAAACGACTTTCATTTCATGCAAAACATATATTTTATTTCAACGGCAATTAAGATTTAGATGTTGATAGGACAACAAAGCCCATATTTATAGTTTGATTTATAAAACAAAAAATCTTTTCATGGCTATATTAAATTGAAGCTTTTTTATGCAAATGGAGATTTATTGCTTTTTTTGGAAAACATAAATAATAATTTAAACATTTAATTGTTGCCCAAATCTGTTTTTATCTAGCTTTAGATATTATTTTCTTCTTATTGCCTTGTAGTTAATATTAATTAAGAGAAATCGCAAAAATAGAAATTCTAAATGCTGTTGCTATGTTTCGTTATGAAAGAGCGTTCTCAAATGACATCTGACTCCTTGTGCGCTGAGGGTCCTTCAGCTGTATTGCAATTCATTAACTAATGTGTGGGTAAAACGTTCTCTGTCATGTGTGTGTATTTATATAATGCTCGACGTTATTTACCCAGCTTTATTTTAAGTGTTGGCAACTAACAAAACTAAGCAAAAGCAAAAGCAAAAGCAAAAACAACAATGTGAACTTGGCAGAGGAAGCTGCACAAAAGATGCGGCGGCAACATGGAAAAAACACTTAGCGCAAAGCTGAGCGACAATTGTTATTGTTGCTGTTGTGGCCCGCTATGTCGATTAAAAATAGCATCAAGGTGCGCTCTAGTTTCATTCACATATAAACTCACAAACACACACACACACACGCACACACAGACACACACACGTCACACGTGCACCTCACATGCAAATACAGAAACGCCCACGCCCGCCCACAAAAGTGGCTGCTCTTGTGCAAAGTGCGCGTTTGTCCACAGCATATTACTAAAAATAGAAAATGTTAAAAATAAACTCTACAGAAATCAACGCAACGCAGTTGTTGGCAGTGCGGGGGTCAGAGGGCAGTCAATCAATGGAACACGAGTTTGATCAAATTATCATTTGCAGCCCTTGTCCACATTTCCGTCTGTCACATGTGTGGCTTTGATGAAGCCACACAACTGGGCCATTGCATCAAGTAACACCTTTGCAAAGGGCACGTGCTGTGACCTTTTGTGCCCGGTCAAATATTTGCCACCTACGCGCTTAGACACGCAATCGAAAACAGAAAACGGCAACAGGGGGGCGTGAAATGATTAAAACGCCTTCTCGAATTGCCTAATCACTTTAGGTGTTAAATCCAACACCTAGGCTAAGGCTATCAAAATACACCGATAATTACATACAAAGACAATCAAATGGATTTCGTATTTATAAGTAGTTCAATTTACTGTATTTATAGAAAATGTATAGGAAATTTTGGAAATAATTTTAAAGAAAAACAAGTAAAACTTAATTTTTAGGTACTGTTGACGTATCACAAAAATATTTTTGCGCTATTGGTCAATTTATTAAACACAAATACGCCAAGGACAAAGATGACCACATGATACGTAGATACGTCTATAAAATTTATACTGCCACATTCATAGACAACTGCTTGCGTACACAATTTAATTA
Source organism: Drosophila colorata (assembly GCA_035041545.1). Lineage (NCBI taxonomy): Eukaryota > Metazoa > Arthropoda > Insecta > Diptera > Drosophilidae > Drosophila > Drosophila colorata. Next base: position 60,711 of record JAWNLD010000423.1, read on the forward strand.
TACCCTATGAAATATATTGGATGCGTCTGATAAACTAGTCATATCTGTGACCGTATATTATATATATCTATATTTATGGTAGTCATCTTCACCAGACAATAAGAAAACTATCTAATAATATTCAGTGAATTTATTTCAGAATTTATTTAACAATTTCAAGCCAAAAGTTTGATATTTAATTTTAGTTTTATGCACAGGGCATCCTTAAATCGAGCATTCTCGTCTAAAAAATTTCTCCTGGTTTTATGTGGGTTTCATTCGTTGTTTTATGGCCAGCTGATGAATGGAAAATTGTGAAAAGTTACGCATACGCCATGTGTTCGGCTCGACAACGAAATTAAGAATGAAACATGAAATGAAAGATTTGAAACACACTGTGGCCTTAATGGCCTTGATGTAGGGATTTGGTAACACTTTTTAATTGCCGCACATTGGCAGCGAGATGGCGACGTAGGCAGCGCTAAATTCGCAGTTACAAGCGAACATATGTTGGCAACATGCAATTAACAAGCAGCGCCCGAAAAACTCGAAAGCGCAAAAACTCAAAATGTGGCAACGCTGTGCAAAAGTACACACACACACGCAAACGCACACACACATACACAGCGAGACGAGTGGCACTTACAAGCATTAATTACTCTGGCAGGACTGGCCAAGTAAACGGCGAAGGGCCTCCAACAGCAGCCAAGAGACCGCCAGTCAAGCAGTCGACAGTCATTGGGCCATTTAATATAATCTAAAACAGTACACATTTATATATAGCATACTTTTTCGCGCAGCGTACAGTTTTTGCATGAGTTGTGCCTCGAATGTTGCCTTTTTATTGCCATTGTTGCCGTTGTGGTTTTCTATTGCTGGTGTTTATTTTTTTGGCTTTCATTTTTAGCTGCGAAAGTTTTTCACATTTTTTATTTGGCTGCTTGCCGTTATTGTTATAACTGTTGTTGCTGTTGAAAATAATAATGCATAATAATTTCTAAACAAAAAAAATACATGTTAAGCATTAATAAAAGTAAGTATTTTGAGTAGCTACAAACTAGCATTTTTTTCAAGTTTATTGTAACTGTAAGAAATACATTTAAAACATATTCAAAATTGTCCCCTTAGTTCAATGTTAAAATTAATTAATTTGAACTCGTAATTGGTGTTCCTGGAAATTGAATAATACGAATTTAAGATACGCAATTGAAGATAATCAATTTAAAGGGAACTATATAATTAATAAGTATAAAATAATAAAGATTTAGACAAAATTTAAGCTGTACGTCTTATTTATATGAAAAACAAACCGACTTACAAAAAGCAATTACTGCGAGAGAATATCTATAATTTAGAGTTCAGAAATGTAATTTTGTGGAAATTATAATACCCTCTGCCGGCATATGCACCAAGTTCAATTACTTTGGCCAAAAGCTTGTTTGGCATCGCATAACGTAATATCTTTCCAATTTATCTAATGCCCCAAGTGAGCTGCATAAATTCAGACAAGCATTTTGTGCACCTAATTCGATGTATTCATAAATAAGTACTAGAAAGACTAGCTGAAAACCGCATTCAGCTCGAGAGCAGGCACTTGAGCCCAGCCAAAAACCAAGACTCGAATTGAGTGAAACAGCAATCAGTTCCTTGATACGCTTCAGCAACAACACAAAACTCAACTCACACACACACACTCACGGACACACTTGGACACTATATAGATAGCCTGGGTGCTACAAATGTCAGACTCATTTCGAAAAGATGGAGGAGCTGAAAAAGTTGTGTGTGTGTGTGTGTTTGTGTGTTCTTTCAGGCAGCAAGCAAACCGGAAACTTGTTACATGCAAGTGTATCATTGCATTGAAGTTTCATTAAGGGGTCGAATGAGGGCCACTTGGGTGCGCAACCCAATCAAGAACTTGGTCTAGCCAATTGTTTTCATTAGCTTCACTAAAAATGCAATCAGCATGACGAAATTAAAGCGAACCAATTTAAACAGTATGCAAAAACTAAGGAGCCGAAAAAGTTGGCGCTGCATTTCCGTTACGAAAAGTTTTAGTAACTCCCACAATGAACGACTGGCAGTTACTTGGCACTGGCCAACCGACTAAAAACTGACTTCATTGTCGGCCAGCCAAACTAACAAACTGCCAAAATAGTTGTGCCCCCTCGCACAATGGGAGCCATTGTGCGGGTTGGGGGTGCGGGTTGGGGGAGCGGGAGTTTCCATATACGATTCTACTCCTACAACTGTGCGAAATGCTCAACAATAAAACGCCATTGAACGTCGTCCTGCTGGCGACGCACACACTCTCAATCACACACACACACACATACACATTGAAACCCGCCCGCTAGTTTTTATGACCCCAGCACTTCCGGTTCGGCGATATGCGCCAAGTTTTAGACAATAATTTTCTTTATCGGCCAACAAAAGCAAAAGGCGAAACGCAAATGCTTAGCAATTTCTGTTGTTCGTTGTAGGATCGTTGTAGGGGAATCGAGGGCAAGCTACAGAGTATTTCGAAGGGGGCAGTCACCACAATAATTTTCGGCCAAGTTATAAATATGCGCAGCTCTATGTTTGAGCCAAAGGGAGGACCACAAAATGTTGACTGGACAGTATTTTTTTTGCTTGAAATGCTTTAATTTATGAGCTGGCTTAATTTATTTCCGTCAGCAATCACTGTGGACGGCAGTCCACGCCAGTGACGAATAGTCAAAGGTTATTTTTGGGAAAAATGTACTTTTAAATACAAATAAAATTGATATGCAGTATTAATCTAGACCATGACAAAAATGACAAACATGATGAAAATCGGTTGAGTTTTGACAAAGTTATGCGACTTTGAAATGTAGCTAGTGTGGATTCGGGAACTTTACATGTTAAAATTTTTGTAAATTTTGGCATGATTTTTGACAGAAAAATCGACCCCCTCAAAATCCATTTTAAAGTTTCGTTTTATACTATTTTTGATACCCGCAATCGAATAAAAATAAAACTTCGCGATTCTAAAATTTAAAAAAAAAATATTTCGCAAAATAAGTAAGGGGGGAGTAAAGGATTTTTTTCGGAAAAAAATCAACAAAAATGTTTCTCCAAAAATTAATTAAATTTAAATGCAGTATTAATTTAAAAGTCAAACCATGACAAAAATGACAAATATGATGAAAATCGGTTTAGTTTTGGCAAAGTTATGCCACTTTTAAATGTAGCTAGTATGGATTCGGGAACTTTACATGTCAAAATTTTTGTAAATTTTGGCATGATTTTTGACAGAAAAATCGACCCCCTCAGAATCCATTTTAAAGTTTCGTTTTATACTATTTTTGATACCCGCAATCGAATAAAAATAAAACTTCGCGATTCTAAAATTTAAAAAAAAAATATTTCGCAAAATAAGTAAGGGGGGAGTAAAGGATTTTTTTCGGAAAAAAATCAACAAAAATGTTTCTCCAAAAATTAATTAAATTTAAATGCAGTATTAATCTTGAAGTCAAACCATGACAAACATGATGAAAATCGGTTTAGTTTTGACAAAGTTATGCGACTTTGAAATGTAGCTAGTATGGATTCGGGAACTTTACATGTCAAAATTTTTGTAAATTTTGGCATGATTTTTGACAGAAAAATCGACCCCGTCAGAATCGTGTATTAAATACTTTACTTTAAATAAACTGTATTAACTAATCATTGTATTACTAAAAAGTATGTGTAATTCTTTGTAGTCTTATTTTATTAAAGAAAGAAACTTTCAGAGACACATTATATTATTGTATATTATTATTATAGTATTGAAGTATTCGAAGCGAGTATACAAAATCAGACACACGCCTTTTATTTGGATACCAAACAATTTATTTTTGTTTGAAGAAGAATCATTCTTTGATTGGAGTTCCAACTAGGTAAGGCACCAATTAAATTTTCCACGAACCGTATAAATTGTGCATGCCGGAAGTACTTTTCTGATAGAGTCGGCCACGTGACATTGATGTGCTGTCACGAGAGTCACGCACGAGCTAAACATAAATTTAAAAAATATTTACAACATTAAAAGAAGATTCCTGTTACAGAGCCTTCTGTTGTTGTAACTCACGTGAGTGGACTAAAAACTGCATAATCTAGCCAGCCACGATTTTCAGGTACTATTTGTTACCATTAATGACGGGACTGAGTGTCGTTTGTTGATTAGAATGGAGATAAAAGTGGCATGCATTCCTTGTTTGCTTATTTGGGAGCTTGGTGGTTGCCCAAATTGCTCTTGGGCACAATATTTAACTAAAAAATTATCGCAAATGGCACTTTCCACAAGCCCTCTGCAACGACAGGGACGGGGACGGGGACAGGGACAGGCACAAGGACATGGGCACGAAGACTGATACGAACACAACAAATATAACGCTGTTCTGCCTGCTCTAGGGAGTCATTTGTTATTGTTTCTTGGCGTATCTTAAGGCTCCACTGGGGCCAAATGCTGCGTGCATGGCAGTTGAAAAGTGTGTCCTTAAATTATCACTGCGCTGCCGAGTCTTTCTTCGTTTTGTTTTTCATTAGCAAGCAACTAACCAAAAGGCAACTAACGAAAAGTTCTCGCTGCCTTAGAACCATGCAAGTTTCCATCAACACTCTTTGCCTGATTTCCCCAGCGTGGCTCTCAAACGAATGTTTAATGGCAAACTACAAATTTTTAGTCAAAGTTCCAAAGTGTTGTCCTCGCGTTTGCAAAAGTGTCATATGTTGACCTTATTACGTATACGCACAGTTGCCAAATGTTACAGCTGGCCGGGTGTTCGTCCACTCGTTTGTTTAATTGAATCAAAAATTGTACCAAGTGGTGCTTTCGAGACAGGCAATCTTATAATAACTAATGGCTTCCGTTTTCCATCCCATAGCTTCCACCGATATCCATGGGCCATTTGTGCTATCAGCTGGCTGAAATCCAACTTTCACATAGTTTTGTTGCCAACTTTTTTGGCACATCTGCCGACTTTAATTATGCGTCATGCCGTCAGATTGAAACATACACGCATACACGCATACACAGTGTGTATTACACACACATATGTATACAGATACGTATCATATGCATTTATGTAGAAAGAATTTTATAAACAAAACTCCATTTTCTATACCGTGTGGAGGAAAAGGTTATAACAGTTTGGCAAAAATGTAAAAAACAGGTAGAAGGAGGCAAATCTAAGAACATCATCTACCAAAACCGGAAATTCTATAACTATTAAAGACTAGAAATTTGAAAAATAATTGTAGTATATCAAGTTGAACTTTTGTATCTAAAGTTTATCTTTTTATATAATTTTTTAAACATTAATTAAATATCTATATTATACTAAAGTCTTTTGAATTTAAGCTCTTGTTAATCGTACACATAGCAAAAGTATTTCACTTTTTGAATACCTGGGTACGAGGTATCTCCTAGCTGAGAACTTTCAATTGCATCAGTCAAGTTCATTTTAATCCGTATCATAAAAAGGTAAAATACAACAGAGCGCATTGAAATAAAATATCTGAATCCAGTTAAATCACTCAATTTATATGCATTGTAAAACCAAAAAAAAGTCAATAAAATCAAATAAATGCAATATTGATATCCGTTGAAAAAATGTTACGCGCCGCACCAAAAAATTTAAAAATTAATAATACTTTGAAAATAGAGACTACATATGGTATATCAGCAAATCAATAAGAATTTAATTTATTTATTTATTTAAGGCTTCATTAGAGCTTTAAATGAAAAGTTAACTTTGGAATTAGCATAGCTTTATTAATTTGAATATGAAAATTCAGGGGAGAGCGGATCTGTATGATATTTAATAAGACATGTGTTGGTGAGGGTATTTGTCTATGTTCTTAGTTGGTAAGTTTGCTTTTCGATTCTCAACTTTTCCTTAACTCTTCTCAGATATAATCAGAATGAGAATTTAATAACTTTTTTTCGGCATCTGTCTGAAAAAATTGTATGCATCTAGCTTTAAAACCGAGCGAGATAAATAGATTTTCTCGAAAAAAAATTGCACTTCGTGAACGAGTAGATTAATTTATTTGCTCTCTTAGATTAAGATGTAGCAAATACTTGTTTATATTAATTTAGTATATGCACAGATTGCCAGCTTATTTAATTAGCAATATTACATGCTTTGGGTCGTGTCCATCAATGTATTAGAAATCAATTATCGCCCATCTCTCCACTTACTTATTACATTCGAACGAATGCAAATGGAAATTCCCCGCAGACGCACGTCAACATGAAGCATCTTCATTATGATCAACCAAAGCTGCAACAACAACATGGTAAAGCGTAAACATAAACGTCAATATTGGCTAGTTTTAGGCCACACCGAATTAGGACACAAATGCATGCCAATCCTTAATGTGTGGCCCACAAATCCCACAAGCATAGGGAGCTCAGAGGCAAAATTCTGTAGAATTCCAATGCAAATTTCAATTTGCGAGAATAGTTCTCACAAGTCGTCACGAAATTCGCTGGTTCATTATATAGTCGTTTTTCGTTAGCCAAGTTGTGGCCAGCTTTTGTTTTTATTGCTCGAGTACTTCTTACGCGCAAACCAGCATTGGACTAGATCTTAGAACAGATTGAAAAGTGTTGCAATTTCTGTTGGCTCGTTGCTGAAAGTCGTTTATCATTTGTCGGGCCGCCAAGTTGGCCCGGTATGAAAAGTTAGCCGCCAAAAAAATGTACTATATACGTAGATATATATACGTATAATTGGCGTTGATTTATTGTCTTTGTGGGCGCATCAAGATTTACCAGCGATCTATGTGGGCGTCTAGGGCATGCCAAAAATTCAATTGTGTAATTGTTCACGCCGCGAAGAGTGTATCCAAATAAAAAATGCACTTTAAATAAGTATATACAATTATATATATGTGTGTGTGTTTATATAGAAATATGTCCTTACACAACTGCGGTTTTGTGGTGGTCGCGTGTCGCCGCTGTCAGGCTATTTTATTTAGATAGTTGCTGGTTAGTTAGTTAGTTAGACGATTGCTTTTCTAGTATGCCACTCCTCTCTGTCTGTCCGTGAAAATGGCATGAGAGCAGCGGGAAATGACAAAGGCTCAGAGACATTGGCACTTGAACAGTGGTACACAAGTATGCGAACATTGCGTGAATTGAAAATATTGGAAAAGTCACAGTGTATTATATGTTGAAATAACTATAATTTTAACAGCTATTCTGTTTATACAAAAATTTGGTCTCGCTTATTGCAATATAATTGATGTTATATTTTAAATATGTTTAGCCTGAAATGTAGTTAATGTTATCAAAAACGATTATTCTAAATTGTTTTTAAAATATTATATTTATTATTGAGTTGTTTTGCAAGGACTCGCTGTTGTATATACAATAGGTTACTTTAAATACACTAAAAATTTCAGTATATCTTTATCAAATAAAAACACCTCTACATAAGGTACAATCTAGTGACTAAAGCATAATCAAGCCCTGTGTGCTTAGAATCTAAATTTAAATTTAGGCTTATATTTAATCTAAAAAGTCACTTATCTATTGAAAATATAATATATATACTTATAGTTAAAATTTAATTAAAACGCAATATTTTCAAATTCTCGTTAAAAGACTTACGAAATAATGTTTAAAAATAATTTTCTACCAACTTCGTTTGCACTCAAACCAATATAGAAGAATCGAATTTAGAACTTTATTATAATGCACTCAACTCCCTGCCCGAAGGTCATCAAACATAATAACAAATAATTTGGACTATAATTTACAACAAAGTAGAGTACAGCTAGCAATTTCGTGGGATCCAGAACCACTGTGTGTAGGGCTTGGCTTGCGTTTTTGTTTAGTTTTTATTCAAGTAGCATTGCATGACTGCATGCAAGGCGAGCTGAGAAGCGGCGAGCCTTGTCCTTCGTGTGGCTGCTGCTGCTGCTGTTGCTGCTGCTGCTGCTGTCGTTGCTATTTAGAAGTTAAAAGCCTGACATGCATACCATTCCAGCACAGCGGCAGCAGAGCCCACATTGAGGCGCAATTCCATTTCCATATTTTCAGCTTTGTGCACCGCACACAAACACAATTAGACAAATGAATAAACATGCAATACTTGGCACTACAATGCGATGCAATACTACTTAGACCGAGCAATTTGCATAAACCAACAAATCCGCGCCTCGCTTTTGCTTTGGCTTTGGCTTTAAGACACTTTAAGAGCATTTCAATGTGCAAATATTGGCTGGGAGCTCTTGTTGTGCCATTTGGCCATTGGCTAATAAAGATTTGCGCGTTAAAACGTTTAAGCTTTGACCCGATTTAATATTTAATTAGCTCGCTTAGCTCGACATTGAATATTGGGGTTGCGGGGTGTTCGTGTGCTCGTTGGCGGAAGCACATGTCGTATACGTGATATTTGACAAACATATTTCTGGCACTCACAGTGGAGAACCCCAGGAAAAGCACCAGCCAAGCAGGCGGCAACAGCTGCAGGCCAACTGCATTTTAAATTTGAGGCGGGTGGCATTGTGGCCGTTGCATGGCAAGGAGCCCCCCATAAATGGGGGCGTTGCCTTGACTTCCGCTATTTAAACGATATAAAAATGTTGTAAAATGCAGGCGATTGCAGCTCTTGCTGTGCTGCACTCTCTGATTTGTGCAAATAGAGCCATGCAATTAGTTGGCCGACTCTGGCCAGCTGCTGCTCGTTATGGCCAAAGCTGAAGAAGGCATTTTCGCATTTTCCCATTATGTCTTCTTTAAGGCAAGCTGTTTTTCCCATAATGATATTAACAGCATCAACGTTTTGATGTGGAAGATGGGATGTAATGAAAATGTGTGAAATTTGCGAAAGTTTAGCATAATGAAAACTTTGCTTTGGGAAATTAATTTGTCTGAAAGACAGGAACTATTTAATTTAATCAGTTGACTTAAATACTCGAAATATTTCATATTGTATTGTAATAATAATAATAATAATAATAAAAAAAAAATAATAATAATAATAATAATAATAATAATAATAAAAAAAAAATATAATAATAATAATAATAATAATAATAATAATAATAGTAATAATAATAAAAATATTGGTAACAACTAACAACAATAATGATTATAATCAGTTTTCACTTTACCCTTAATTTGCCTGTTTTCAGCCTCAAAACTTTTTCAAAGTATTCTAGACTCAGTTCAAATTTAAATTTTCGAAATTACCATTCAATATTGCAGTGCCCAACTCATACTTTCATTCGGCAATGCGCTTTGCAAAAGTTTTACAAATTCATAATTAAAACAGTTTGAACATTTTCCCTTATGCGCAACATAATGAGTAGCTACACTCAGAGAAAATCCCCTTGTAAATCAAAGTTTGTATATGAATTCGTTTGAATATGTTTCATTCTTGAAAATTCCAGAGCGTTTCGTTCTTAAATATCTATTTATTTAATATTATTTATTCTTGACCGACCATGTCGCATTAATAACAGCAACATTATTATGTTAATTACAAAATACAGACTTCCAATTAAAATAAGCATAAAACGTTCTTAGAAGTATTACGTTTCTATGATTAAATAATGTATTTAAGTCTTACACTTAAAAATTTGGGAATTATAAAAAACATTCTTGCAATAAGAGAAAGGTTAACAAATTGCACCTTGTCCGCATTTTTGATACGCTTGAGTACAAAACTCTTTATTTCTTCTCCGAGTGTATATATGCATACACAAGTATTTATCGATTCGATTTGTGTGTAGTTAATAGATCGATGTGCCCCTGTGATTTAGCTGGTGCATTTCGAAGTACGTTGCGATACTCAACCTACATAAGTAAAGGCTCTGGCATTGATGAATTATGTATCTGACTTGGACTTTAACAGGCTGCAACTTATTTAAATTGCAAAAACGCTCAAAACTCAGCAAGGGCAGTCGAAATGTTGATTTTGCTGCGCTGCGTTGTATTTGATGCTAAACTGAATTTGTATGCCAAAAGGAAATTACCGCAGCAATTTGAAGAGCGTCGAGGAATATTTACTAGGCTTAAACTGTCAAAGCTATTTCCTCCGTGCCTCTGACCTATTTCCCCCATCTATTCGCCGCTATCTGCTGGATTTATCCGTTCCAAATGAAAAATGCCGTGACGTCGGAAATGGCAGTTCTGTCTACAGTTTGATAACACTTCTGTGTGTGGCTGTATTCGCTCAAATTCGAGTATAATGGAAATGGCATGGAAAAGCACTAAAGGGCACCTAAAAGGCACCAAAAAAAAAATAAAATAAAAACCTTTTTGCCTTTTCTGAGCTTGCCACGGCGCTATTGCTATTGCATTTTGTCAAACCAGAGAGGTCAAGTTGCTCACTCAAGTAGGCGAGCATTGCGATAAAATTCTTCCTAACGATGTCTTTCTGAATATTCTTAGAACTAGTTTTAGCGAGAAATAAAATGCCATAACGTTCCCCACTCAACCAAGTGGCTGGGAGCTTCAATTCATACTCACTGGAATGGTAATGCATCAAATACAAAGTTTGCAGCAAACTCAATTTGTCCTACAAATCAATATATCAAATATCACAGTTGCAATAAACCAATTGCAATGCCTTTGTGTCGCTTATTTCAAAGAACAGACTGTGTTATACCTCTTGTTAAATGTGAATCTTCACTGTATCTTAGTCAAAGTATTTGTAATTCTAGTTTATCGCTTTAATACCTCGTCGTATATTTTTTCAAAAATTTGAAGAGTAAGGAAAGCATTTCGCCTGTAAAATCCATTTGCGATAATTAAAAAAACGCCCTAGTACCATAAGTATTTTACATCCCTTTCGCTTGTATAGTTTTTTATGTTCTTAAATAAATGTTTTATTAACGTCAACTTCTTTTTATTAATGTCAAAGCCGCCAAAACAATTTTTGTTATAATTTCTATACCGCCGAACTATTTTCTATCTTACAGATATAGATTTAACAATTTGACTTTTTAACTAAATCTTAAATAGAAAAAACAGCCAAATTTGTTCATATAACGATTTTAATATAAATTCTATATTTTAAAGTCTATAAAAATAAAAATTATATCTTTAAAAAAACCAATTACTGACTAAAAAATCAACAAGCCGCATGCAATATTAGGGTATTTTTTAAAATGGATGCATACGAATACAAAATTATAATCTTATGATGCATGATTCATGATTTTATCTGCACGTTGCAGTTAGTCCTGATTCTGATAATAAATCATCAAATTTAACGTATATAATAAATAAAATTTATTCGTACAAAACGATACTTAATACAGAAGCAAGTAGCTCTATTAATTTTACTTTAAAGAAAGTATAATTTATTAAATTAATCTTGTCCAATATGAGACCTTGAAAAGTATGCCAATCTGTAAAGAAATTCGTAGCAATGCTAGTATACCCCCACACTGAACACTGCAATTAAATGGTATCAAAACCGATGCACACTCAATTCATCTGAATGCAAAGTACTCATTAATAGCAAATTGCAAATAGCATTTACGGCAGCTGCAGCACCAACAACTGGTTGCCTCATCAAGCGAACTTAAGCCACCTTCAGGTTCAATCGCACTCCACCATCTGCTCGAAGAAGGGCGTGGGAAAATAGGTGCTGCATACGCTAAGGCGCGCGCAGCATAACTCGATTCGCTTTGATTTATGGCACGCAATAATAATCAGCATTTGCATGTTGCCGACGGGGCAGACACACACACACACACACACATAGAGAAATACACAGCAAGTAAGCTGCAAGCGATTTTTTGTTGTTGTTTTTGTATTTATGCAACAGACACGGCGTATACTCAATGTACACACTGTACATATATATTTATATATTCGTATACTGATAGCTAGTTGGTTGGCTGCAACAACAAGTTGCACTTCCGGCAGCTGCTTGTTGGCCTTTACAGGCAGTCAGGAACATCAGACCGCAACTAGCGCTGATGATGAGCTGCGTCCTTGCGGACGGCATCCGTCGCCCACTTGGCTCGCGCCAACAACATGATTTATGTAACTTTTTATTCTGGCCCATTGCTCATGTTGCTTTTCTGGCTCTTTACAGCGATGCTGCCTCATTAGTGACTTAGCGCTCCGAAAGTTGTTGCTGTCTAGGTAAAGGAAGAGGAAGCCGAAACCGAAACCGAACCCAAAGCTGAAACCAAAGCCAAAGCCCAAACCGCGACCGCCCAAAATTAAAGAAATTGCTAAAGGAGTTTACAAGGACACGAAGACATATGTTAACGAGTTGCTTTTTACGAGCGAATGAAAATGGAAATTGATATTATGCTGAAGCTATAAATAACCGTAGCAAATTAAATTTAATAAGCATCCGAGGTTGAAGTGCATAGCAACAACAACAGAGGCAGCAGCTAGCAGCAAGCGGCATCAACATTTAGATTAACAACCATGGCCTCACCGCCGGAAAGCCCCATCGAGGAGGTGGTCTATGAGTTGGAACACACACGCGTGCCTAAGCCCATACCGGTCGCTCTCGAAGATTTGTGCCGCCAAACCAAGTTCACCAAGCAGGAAATTCGCGTCATGTACAGAGGATTTAAAACGGTAAGTGGACACGCGCATCGCATTCTCTACAATCCATTTGCCCTTAAACCCAGGTCAAAAACTAGTAAGAACATGGCAGCCGGGTGTAACCGACTGCGCAATACTCGTACACACTATAATAACAGCTTAAAACAGTCGAAAACGGTCTTCATTATTATTGTTATTCTGGAAAAATATCGATTTTTATAATTGAAGAGGTCATCAGAAAACTGTCTGCCAAATTTGGTGACTCTCGCTCTAAAATTGTGGGGGATATGAATTGATGAAATGATAGAGTTTATTTTCGATTTGCCACGCCCCCAATGGACACATCTACAAAATTTTAAGGCTATCTTTAGAGGAGGTCATCAGTAACATGTCTGCAAAATTTGATGTATATAGGTTTAAAATTAAGGGAGATAATTTGATTAAATCGAATTACCACGCCCATAACGGGACAATGAAATCAAATCTTAACAATTTATCTGATTTATATATTCAAGTTTTACGTCTAAAGCTTCAATAGCCGCGAAAAAAATTACGTTCAGTCGAACAGACGGACGGACTGTAAGGCGGACATTGCATAAGCCCAATATACTCTTTTCACTTGATGAACAAGTATATTAAACATATACTCGCATATAATACAAGTACAAACCGCACACACACACATGCACACTTATAAGAGTATGAATTTCGGGCTAAGGCTAAGCACTCAAATTTATGAGGCTGACAGCCAGCAAAAGCGCAGCACAACAAACCATCGCTGCCATGTGGCTTTCGAGTGGGAGGAACAGACAAAGAGAGCAAGCGAATGGTGCGAAAGAGCGCGCAAATAATACCAGCCAATTTAATGCACACGCTTTTGAATTTCATTACAATATCATTGCGAGTGTGTGGGTGTCTCTGTGCTTAAAACTTATACATATGCATTCATGCATTCGCTTGTATCTGGGTCAACAAGATGGTCAATAAATTGGTCAAAAGAAAACCAAGTAAGAAAAGAATGCAATGATGCGATTTATCAAATATATCACGGATAAGTACTTCAAGTTGGCGAAAATACATTTTACTTAAATGTTTTTGGATTAAAATTCAAGCAATCCCAAAATTTTAAAATTCAACTTTAAAGAAATTCATAGAATTTAAGTTAGCTTATATTTTTAATAATATTTGAAATTTTATTATAATTAAAAATGTTATACAAAAGCAACTTTCTTGTTGAAAATCTTGGTTTCACAATAATTCAATCGAATAAAGATAAATAAAAGTGTTATCTTTTAAATTATAACTGAAGTAAATAAGTAAGGAACAGTTTAAGAAATATATTTGCTACTTCTACCAATCAAGTCTCTAAAAATCAGTACCAATCTCTGAAATAACTTTGAATAGGCCTTCGTTCTCTCTTTTGATATCTGCCATGAAAACCAATGTGAACAATATTTTATAGAGCTCCCCTACATTAAGGTACCAGAAGCATTCTTTGGTAAGGATGCAGAACGCGTGTGAACTCAGCTTATGGCCATTACATTTGCGCTCATATTTTCATAGAGATTTTTTGTTTTTTTTGTTTCCAGGAATGTCCCGAGGGTGTGGTGCACGAGGATTGTTTTAAGGATATTTACGCCAAATTCTTTCCACATGGCAGTAAGTATTTCAGAGTGTGTGAGTGTGTGTATATGTGTGAATTCAATGTCCTTGCTGGCGTTTCTTTTCGGTTTTTTTTTCGGTTTTTTTTTATAGCTGCGCGTCATAAAGCGCCACTTAAGCCAACATTTCATTTATATGCGCCAGTTTTTGGTGCTTGCTGTCAGCACACCCACTTTTCCAGTACTAAGAACGTTATATTTTCGCAGATTCCAGTTTATATGCTCATTATGTGTTCAAAGCCTTCGATGTTAATTGCAATGGTGCCATTAGTTTTCGGGTAATTATGCTCATTATCAAAATCTTGCTGTCGATGTGGCAATACATTAGTCATTATTCTTGGACACATTAGGACTTACTGGTCACCTTATCCACTCTGCTGCGCGGCTCCGTCTACGAACGTCTGCGCTGGACCTTCAAACTGTACGACCTGAATGGAGATGGTCGCATCAGTCGCGGCGAGCTAAGCGAAATCGTTTTGGCCATACACGAGCTTATGGGCAGAAGACCACATCAACCGGAGGACGATCGCAAGGCGAGAGCAGGTGAGACGAAACCGTGTATTTCCTATGAAAATCTTACTACTTGTTTTATATATTAAAACAAACTTTATTATTTATTGATTGGGTACTGCTAATTAAAATGAATTTTAAATCGTAATTACTTTCTTAGTTGAATATACTAGATCAATTATTTAATTTTTCTTAAGAATATATTCAGATATTTTTAGGAATATAATCATGTGAATTATTTCATGCTTTTCTTTAATTGATAAAATATAAATGATTTATTTTCAAAAATATCAGATAACAAATTTATCAAACTTAAGACACATATTTTCTATACAACAATTTCACCTCAATAAAATTGGAGTTTTGAAATACCTAAGTAATATTTCTGTATGAAATATGTTTTACAAATTCATATTATGCTTGACTTCCAGAATGCAATTTAAATATAAAATAAACATCTGTTTGTTCCGCCACAATAATGAATTTATTTGAAGCGTGTGCAGTTCAGGCTTTAGTTTTTTGTGCTTGATATGCATGCATCATTTTTTATGCAAGGGCCGCACTTGATATATCGTGTAGCATCCGTTAACATGGCGACGCGGTTTACTCTGCGTATGAGTAATTATAATTGCGCACATAGAGACAGAGCGACATATGCATGAGTGTGTATGTGGCTGCAGCTCAAGGGAAATGGATTGGCAACGTCGAGCGGATGCTTTGTGTGCGCCTACTGCAACGGAAGCTGCGGCGGAAATTTTATTTAATGATGGATTTTTTATTGCACGTTATTGATAAGTGCAGATGTGTGTGGGTTATAAGTGTGTAAAGATGATTGATAAAAAAAAAAAAAAAAAAAAAAATTATGGAAATTGCGAAATTGCACTTGACGAGCGTTGAACGAGATTTAAAAATAGCTATTGATTAACGCTTAACTGAGCAAAGAGCAAGACGGAAAGGATTTTTAAGACCAAAGGCAAAATTCATTAAAAGTTATTTTCCTTTTTGCAGGTGGATCGAGTTTTTCGCAAATTGGACTTAAATCAGGATGGCATCATCACGATAGAAGAGTTTCTTGAGGCATGCCTCAAGGACGATTTGGTAACGCGTTCATTGCAAATGTTTGATAATGACCTTTGATGACAAGCGGACGAGCCAGAGATACGCAATACAAGGACTACATTACCGCTTATAGATCTATAAATTGAATAAACATATGTTGCGCCAGTTTAAGTAAACCAAGCCCCAAAAGCAAGACAACAGCAACAACAAAACAAAGTTTAACTGTCGAAAACACCATTAAAACAATGAAATAAAAGGAAAGAACAACATAGTATTTAACATTATTTTAGGAAACTACAACAACAACAAAATTAATAATAATATCGAGAGAAAAAACCAAACCAAAAAACTTTAAAATTTATAAATGTGTGAATTGTATAAGTATTTAAAACAAGATACAAATGAAAACAGAAACAAATTGAAAACAATTTATATAAAATATGTAATTTTTAAAGCATATTATGAATTAAATCCTGCCGTCAAAAGCGAATTGGTCTTATATGTACTTATTAAATGTATTTGAATGTATGATTAAAACACTTTGTTTTATAATATTGAATGAACTAAACTAAACCACCAACCAAAGTGAATAACAAATAACTTTGAAACGGAATTGGTTATATGATAACACAAGAAACACAGCCTATCCAAAAATGGAAAACGATTTACTTTACACCATTGAAATAACAGCAATTTATATACATCCGAGTATTATGCCTAGGTACTAGCATACATATATGTATATACATACATACAAACATATATTCGTTTACAGTACATTTAGCAGACATAACAATAATCGTTTAGGAACGTTTTTAATAACTTAATTCAACTGATTGCATTTAATTGTTAATTTTTTACCTGGTAGTTTCAGATCATTGAACAATTATCTACAAACGATTTCAACAATATTTTATATTTCAGAACTTTGCGGTCAATTAAATTATATATAAAATTCACAACATTTGATAAAGCTGAATTAAGTTATATTCATTTAATATTTACGCAAATTGTATATATATTTTTTTTTATCTTAAATGCCAAACACTTTAATAATGTTTTTACAAGTTTTTCTGAACGCAAAACTACCACCGATAAAATAGCACTTGACAATTAAAACCACGTTTATTATTATTAATTATGGAGAGCACAATGCTCGACATAAGATTTCAATTAAACTATTATTTTTGAATTAATTTTTCAACTTGCGTGCATAAAGCATATTCCCATGCCATTTTCCACAAATTGCAATACCAGAACGAAATAAAAATAAAAACAAAAACAAATACATAAATACACATTAAGCTTAAAACGTTTACTCGAAGTATTGGTTATTGCGCCATGTGTGCCCTACATTTTAATAATAGTACAATATAATTTTTAGCATATCAGCGGACAGAAATTCAAGCGAGATGAGACAGGCAGCAGGATAATACAATTGCCTGAGCTGTGCAAATATTTACCAATGCCTCAATGCGCGACAGAAAAAAAAAATAAAAAAAGCAAGAAAAAAAATAATAAAAGTTCTTTTTACATTGTACCTATCATACAATACAATTGTTGTTTCAGCAAAAGTTTTATACTTACTTATATGATATGCGCGTCGCGTTCATTGAATGCCACTGTGCATGGAGTCGAGACAATCAATGTGGTTTGATATTTCCCCTTAGTTATACACATGTTCTTCCATTGTTATTTTTAACATGAGCTAAATCTTGTTATCGAACACATTAATATGGTTATAGAAAGACACGAGCTGTCCTGTGTCCCATCGTTTATATATTTCTCAACTCAATTGGCTTTCAATAAAGTAAATATTTCAATTTTCAACAGACAGCTGAATGGCTCCAAGATGTAATTTCCTAACAATGTACTCGACTTTTAACATCTTGTGGATCTCACGTTTCTTTTTTTTTTTAATATCTATAATTAATCTGCTTTTTTGTTGATTGAGATGCTTTCGAGACAATTATTTGGAAATGTAATGCAAGCCAATAGACTTGATTAGGCAATGCGCCAATATTGCTATCAATATCAGGTTCTATCGGGAACCAGTCATAATAATTGAATGCGCTTTAATATGTGCTTAATTACAATTAACTTGTAACTAAGTGCATGATATAAATGTCATTGAACTTGCAACTTGGAACTTTGAACTTGGAAAACTATGCGACCTACTTGATAAACCACCCTAAGATTCTACCTACCTAGTACGTATGGATATTATGCAATATGTATAAACTTACACTGTCCAACAAAGAAGCTCGATTGAAAAATGAGTTTAAAAGTTACCATTTAAATGTCTAACTAGTAATATACTAAATAATGAAATTGAAACGCTTAAAACTTAATTCATTAATAAATTAATCAATTGATAAACTTTACGCTAAAACCAAACATTGTCATTGTTTTTAGCAGCTGAATGTTTAGTAAGAGTAACTAAATTTGTGTAAATGTCTACTAAGCTACTCCCAAATCGAACTACTTACAAAGATATATCTAATTTGAGAACTAAACATTTTTAATGATGTTGTAAGAGTGTAGCTAGCTAGCAATAATTAGCCACCTAACTGTTTAGCAACTATTTTTGGCATAAATGAAATTGGCAAAACAAAAAAAAACAAAAAACCCCCCATATTATGGAAAACAAAAAAAAACTAAATTGTGTATTTTTTAACAACATATATTGCATTCGCATTTAGTTGAAACTAAATTAAATCAAAATGTACCTAGTAAATGTAAATTATGATAATAATTTTCCAACATAAGCTATTTAAATTACAATTAAATGTAAAGGGACTTCGAACGAAATGCGGCGTGAAAGAAAAGGATACCCGAGGCAAATTCACTCACTTCATGGCTCCTTAAATTCTACTAAGTTAAATTCTATTATTTATGCTGTCAACATTCAAGCGAAACTTTTAATTAACACACGAATAGGAAACTAAACAAAAACACTTATAAATATGAAACTTAACAGCAGCAAACGTGGTTAGTGATCTGGATTGTTTATAAGTACATACTATAATAGGAGGCCCATACACATTGATAATACATATGATCTACTACAACTACTTAATACTAACTGTACTAAGCGAAAACCAATTCTAGTACATTTATTTAATTGTCTAACACATATATGTTGTATGTATCAATGTGCGAGTACTACCCGTACATACTTCTTTATTGTTAAATTGTCAGCGTCTTATAATATTTGTGGTCAAATTTTAAATTAACATAAGCATATGGAATTTAATGCATACGGCAAACCAAATACTCTACTCTCAAACCAAAAATCTAATTCAGTTGTATGAACTCGTTAAGAGCTTGTTAACTTATTCAAAATGTATACTTGTTAGTTTAGATTTGGTGTCATTTTATTTCCCATACAAATGGAAAGATATTCCATCGAAATCTGTTAGTTTTAGTTCACTTATTTATTATGTTAGTCCTTACCTATGATAAAAGAGAAAATAACAAATGAAAACTGGTCAACAGTAAACAATTTTAATAAAAATAACAATTTAATAATATACTTCTTGCATTTTTATTAAAAACAAATGTTTATCGCAATAATATTCATCTGTATTTATAAAGACTGTGACAAAAAAAAACCATGAATTGAATCAAACCCTTGGAAAATTGAAAATTCTAACCCTTTGGTTCGAAACATGAACACACCATCCAAAATTGTACGATATACGTTTTACGATTCTTTGATAAAGCTTACAAAAATATTCCAAATTCATAAATTTATTTAAAAACATAATTTTTAAATAATTTATTAAAAGAACTAATGTGTTTTTAATTTAAAATCTCACAGACGTAGAAAATTGCAATGAAAAAATCATCAATAAATTGGAGAAACTAACTTACCTTCATTTACTTCAACAAGCAGCCCAATCTCATTTTCCTATATGAAATATTTTTAATATAATACAGGAGCACACAATTTATAAAACTAAATACGCAAAATGTTTTTTATTTTGGTCGAAATTAAATACCCCTGCAGTACTCGGTAAATTACTGATCGCAGGCGAGTCCAAGGCCATAGAAACTATAAAATGCATTTTAAAAATTAAAATGAGTTATATTGAGCAATATTTGAGTTTTAATAGCCCTCACTCCCAATGGCAATAGAGGTCTCACTTAATTATTAGTTTAATAGATGTTTATTTATTTATGAAATATCAATAATATGTATTAATACATTCATTCAAATGTATTCTCTTCATATATTGAATTCTGTATTTATGCATCCGGCTGTGAATAGCTATACTTGTATGAGAATGTGCCTGTGTATTCTTATTATAAAGTATTTCACATTTGTGTTTGTTTTCGAAATATTTACGATTTTTGAGCATCCAAATCTTAGGATTTATTTATATTGCTTAATTTGTATTCTTTTTCAGAATTTAAACAGATTTCCCACAAACTTGATGCTTTTTATGTTTGTATCCATCAATTTAACTTGCATAAATATTCTGTTATAATTCCTATAACTGTTATAATTATTATAGCAGAATATTTATGCCCGTTAAGTTGGTAGATACAAAGTTTACAATTTACAAGTTGTGACTAAAGTATATATTACTTATTTATGACACACGCATTTGTATTTTTTCGAGAATGGGGTTTTACATGGCCAGCATTAGATTTGAATTGTTTATGAAATATTTTAACTTTGATTAATGCAATATGTTTTATGTATTTTGATGTATTGATTTTGATTTTCAATGATTTATGAGCTCCGTTTCGTAATCAACTTGAGGTTTTATGACATTTATTTAAGTTAAATGTTTTACTTGAGTGACTCATTAAATTTCTATATATTTTTTATAAAATGATTTGCTACAGTTTGAACGCATTAATTTTTAGTTGCTGAATTTGTTTTAAATATTTATTATTTGTGAAATTGTTCACTTAGGCTACATTTTAAAATTTAACTCCATTTGCAAGAACATTTTTACTTCACTAAATCAAAAATTGTCTTAACTACTATAAAATGTAAATAAATGTGTACTTTTTGATGTATAAATTTAAATATATTTATATATTCATTTATTTACGTTTATTTGTAAAGTAATGTAAATTTAATTTAATTTTGTCATTGGATTGGTTGTAGATTTGATTTATTTAAAAGTTATGAAGGGTACAAAGTATGTCGCTCAGCTACGTTTAACTAACAACAAAATTCATATAACAACAATAAAAATACAAAATTCGTTTAGTTTCGCATGTATGAAAATGAAAATACATGGTACAAAAAATATATATGAATATATGTATGTGTGTAAATATATATGTAGTGTGTGTGGATGTACATACATATGTTTGTATATGTAATTGTCAAGAGTGAATTAAAACATACAAAAAATACATTTTACTGCTAGTATATATAGATTCATGAAGTTCTTTCAATATTTTTGTTTGTTACTGTTTAATTGTACTTGGATTAATTATTAATAAATAATATATTCGTTCGAAAAAAATTCAGTTCGTATGAGTGTGCTTGTGTGTGTATTCGAGTAGCGTGTAAGTGTTGTTTCGAGCGTACTTAATAAATGGCAGGGTATTTTACAGAGGGCTGTTAGTTAACAGCATGTTCAACAGTGCTTGATCTACAGCAGCGTTTCCAACGGCAGCTAATTGTTACTTAGTTAAGAGTGCGCTGTTACATAACATTGGACGTTAAAACAAATTTTGTAAATACATAAAATATTTGGCATTTAATTTCGCGAAGCTCAACGAATTGCATTTAATATTTACTTAATATTTTTAGCACATGATTTTACACAAGAGAAATGAGACGAGTTTTTGGGTTTGGATCTTTGGATGGCAACGCCGAATTGTAACTAAAAGTAGGCATTCATTCATCAATTTCACTTGTGGAATGCTCATTTGATTGATTTTCTCCTAAATTATGCGTACACAAATTTGCATACCATTCAAAAAGTGTTTCGAACATCAAATTTGAAACGGAAACATGATTGCATTCATAATTTCATGTTTTTGGCAAATAAGTTATTACTGTTGTGCTTAAATTGCTAATATATGATTTCTATATAGTATGTGTGTCGTACTATATATGTTTTCTTTTCTTTTCCTAAAACATTATGCAATTGTTTTTGTTTTTCTTCTAATTTGAAACTTTTTGACTTATGCGGTTAGACTATCCTAATATTAAGGATTTTACTGCTGTGTATAGAGTTACGTTTGATGCTATTGTAAAATGTGTTTTGTTCTCTGTTTGTTTATGTAGAAATTATTTAGAAAAAGTGTTGCGTATCAAGTTCATATAAAGTTCATTCAGTTTCTGCGACTCTTTGTCGATTTCAAATCTTGCACAAATTGCTCATTTGTTGTTTGTTAAAGTACTACAAAAGTGTTTTAAAGTATTTGCAAGGACTGACAGCCTTTAAGTGTAGCCAGCTTCAGCTGTTGCTACTGTTATTGCTCCTGTTGTTGTTGTTGTTGTTGTTGTTGTCAGTGCTAAATGCATTCCAATCGCTCCAATTGTTGTTGTTTTTAGTAACGCTTATGCTTTAGTTTACATTTGGTTTGTTAGTACTTCTCATCGTCTGTTATTTCCCTATGGGAATTCAGTAATTCTCAGGCCTTATAATGCTGATTCCTCACCGCACAGCACAGGCTCAGGGCAAAGGTCAGGGACAGCAGCTCCAGCAAAATAACAGCAGCGGTAACTGCGAAAATGGTTACCCAATTCTCATAAATGATTTCGATCAGCTTATCGACGCAGCCCTGAAAAGCAAAAATATAAACGAAATTTTATTAATAAGAACACACACACACTGTGTGTGCAGAGTGTGTACGTTGTTGTTGTTGTTGTATTTGTCTGCTTCTCATTTTCATTGCAATCAAATGTTTATTGATTGTTTATTATTCGAATTTCGCTACAAGAGAAGTTTCTGCACAGACAATCAAAATGCGTGCGGAATATCAATAATAATTAATACATTTTTATCGTTTTTGTGTCAGGCGTGGAATTTTTATTAGCTTGGGCGTTGGAAAACAAAACTATCAACGTAAAGGATTATTAACTTTTATGGTAGACAGTTTGATGGTGCTTAAAAACCACCGATAACCATCAATGGTCATAGAGAGACACTCCCCATGCTAAATTTATCGCGATTGGGTTTTCAAGGACATGTTGATACTCAATCATTAAAATGTTATTAGGTAAAAACAAATCATTTTTTGGAATTACAAAAATATAGCCGTAGCGACTTTGGCTATATTATTAATTTAAAATATTAACAACCATTGTTGCTAAAAATAGTTAGCATATGAGATAATCAAAAAACAATATCCTGAATGTAAACCTAATAAAATCCCTAAAAGTACACATCGTTCGACTAAATATTTTGTTTAAAAAAAGTATACAAATTCGTGTAATAATTTAAAAGATAGCACCTTTTAAAAAATGTAAACGAATGAATATCATTCATTAAAATTCATTCATTAAAAAATTAATAGCTCAGCTCTATACTTTTATGAAAAATAAAATCAAACCTCCGAATAATTTCTGTTTACTTAGGCGTAAATTCACGTATCGTAAATATATTAAAACTGCCCAAAACTGCGATAATTTCTCCTTTCTCTAAAAGCCATACAACTATATGGACTCTTTACATCATTTGACTTTACCTGCTGATAAATGTACGTATTTAATGGTCCGCCAAATTTCAAAATACGCCACTTTTCACATTCGTTATCCTTGATATCCTCTTTGCAGCACGATTCAGGTATATTGTACAGCACATTCATGGATGATACGGCAATATCAACGATATTCGTGCGATCCACATTATTGAAACGGCTCGTGGCCCAATCTCCAGGTCCATCTGCGCCGCAGCATTTCAACTGCAAAACAATAAATAATTATAAAATTAGTTCAGATTTAAAGGTAATAAAGATAATAATTACATTCTTTTGCAGCGTATCAAAGGTGACGGTGCGGGAACTCATGCTGGACTGTCCGTACTCCTCCTGCACAGATGATTTGACCGCCGCCCGCACAATATCATCCAGTTTGTCTTTGTTGTGGAAGGCCCAGGCACCGGCTGCGATTTGCGCTACCATCACAATCAGTATAACACAGAAGAACTGCAAAGAATTGGCAATTTATGAATTCATGAATGGGATCCGCGCCAGTTCGTAAGTGTATATGGGCGTAAATAAACAAACGGCAGTCGTAAAAATTTTACAAATTGTGTTGGCCCGTGCAGACTGGGGGCAGGATGTGTGGGCATTGGGTCTTTTGCATTTTAATTGGCAATTTGCAGCTGGGCTCCACTTACCGAGACAAGCAGACACTGCGACTCGCGACAAACGCCCAAACAGCCGAAGAATGCGCCCAGTGTGATCAGTATGCCAATGGCCAAAAAGACGTAGAGGGCTATGTGATAATGATTGTACGATTGTGTCATCGACAGCATAAACGTCGGATCCGTCAACATCCACAGCGAGGTGATCACAATGGTCAGGCCGATGAGCTGTAAAAAAAGCAGGAAAAGTTACAAAATCTGAAAATAAGTTTTCTAAATAGGCCGTATGCTCGCCCGTTTGTTCGGTGAAGTAACGTCATGTTTTGCTCAAGCCCATCAATGGAAACATTTGCAGCACAATGCTACAATGACGCCATGTGTGGGGCGGCAATTAAAGCGGGCAAAAGTCGTGCCAAGAATCCGTACGTATTCCCCGGACACCCCCATGGGCATTATGAAACATGGTTCGTTTGTAACTTATGATGTCAGCGGATAGACAAATTTTTATATTTTTCATCACTTCAAGTCAATTTGTTTGTGTGAATGTCGGTGTTTACGTTTTAATGAAATTAGGAGCCACATTTTATTTCCTTTTTTTTGTTTTGTTTGTACTTTTTTTTCTTGTTTGGTTTTGTGTACTTTGCTACATTAGCCAAGACATTGAAACAAGCGCCAATGTGAATGGGGCCAAAACCTTATCTTCGGGCAGGGGATTAGCAAGCCAGCAACGGGACGGATCTTATAATTTGCCCGGCAATATTTTCAGCTGTGTACTCATATTACTCATATACTAAATACTGCACTCGAAGCTGATTATATTCCTAATAAGTAAATACATATGCGCATAAATTTGCATATTTTGTTATTCATTTTTCCAAGTGGAACTGAAACAATTTTAATTTAGCGCTTTGCATTTTAATCTGTAAATTTTTGTTAAACTTATTAACATCCGGCTGCCGAAATTTAAATACACTTTAGAAAATAAAATGTTGGGAAATTCTAGATTTTTAACCATAAAGAAAATTTTAATTTGGCCAAGATATCTATAAAATTAATATGTTTTGTATACAATAGGCCAAGAATTGTAAAAACGAGGGTGCTTGACTTCGAGATACCATATTCCATCGCCTACAATTTAAATTGCTCTCATAAGTAATTAATCAATTACCAAGCCTACTATACATATACATCTATATATACTTCTTCACACAGGGTGTAGAAAAGCTCACAATCAAAAACTGATAATACAAAAATGGTTATTTATATATAACAGTTTCTTATCAATATATTTACATATTTATATAAATAAATATGTATATATATATACATATGTATATATATTGAATATGTATACATATATTATTATATTTTAAGAACATTTTAAATAAGCACTCGCAAATCTACTATATCAATTAATTCATTCAATGCAAAATTAGTAGGTAATCATATTAATTAAATAAATCGAATCGAACTGAAACTAATGCATATATTAGTATCGTTTTTTTATGGTTTTGCCTTATCATTATCACAAATCTATAGTATGAGGGAAAATGTTTGTGATGCTGGTCACATAACAAGCACCATCACATTCCTACGGAAATTGCATATTTTTAGAATTAGTAATTAAAATTAAATAACTTGAATAATAACAAACAGCTGACGGCTGGACATTCCTTAAGACCCCAGTCTTTGTATATATTGATTTACAATACTAAATGCTGTTCAAATATTAAATTTGTACGACATCTTGTCGCATTTTTATATTTTCGAGGTATTTTGTAATGTTGGAATTGTAATGTTTGTTCAGCTCGACCCTTCTGTGTTTTCTGCTACAGATAAGATTACGCAGCTGGCAGAGAGACAAGTCAAAGTAGTTGCCCAAAATAGGCAGACTATTTCAAGAGTACTTGAAAGAGTACTGATAAAAAAAGATTTGTAAATGCTTTACAAGGTCGAATAAGTCTCCATCTGTCTGTTACTATATAATATTCAGAAATTTATTATAAGAATATTATCGTATTTTATACGTGTGGTCAAGATATTTTTAAAAACAATTATTTTTTTCCGCTAAATCTTTGGTTCTTAGAAGAATATATAGCTGAATATATACACTGGCTTTTAATACACACACGCCACATACAGTGACGAAATAATAATATCCAATGCAGGGTATAAAAAAAAGACAAAAAAGAAAGAAAAACATAAGCCCAGCTTTTGCGTGCGGGTGGTCTGCGAGTTGCGCTAAGAGTGACCAAAGCGCGAGTTGAAGAGAGCGGAGAGCGGAGAGCGTGTGCGCGAAGAGAAGAGCAGAGCATGAATGGAAAATGGGTCAAAGCAAAGTGCATTCTGCTGAGAGTTCGTAAGTTTGAGTGCATGAATGAAGGAGACAACAACAACGAAGAGCATGAAGTTGAAATACAAATGTTGCAATTGGCAGAAAATTGATTACGTATGTGTGTATGTATGCATACCATACATTCAAAAATGTCGCGTGCAAGAAAATTGTTAAGAAAAGAGCAAACTCCTTACATGACCTACATTACTGCAGGGCGGTGAAAAATGGTGAAAGGAGAGAGGATAAAAAAAAAAAGAAAGAGCATCGTCCTCGCTCAGTTTCCTTTATTCAATTTTTGCCACCAATTTGCCACACACTCAATTTTTCTAGCTTGTATGAATAATTGTGCGAAAAATAGCACAATGAATTATGAGCACAACAAAGAAGAAGGGGGCAAATCATCGAAATTAATTGCCGGGCAGGCGGACGGGCGGACGTTAGTTGTCCACCAGCTGGCGAGCCGGATAGTCATAGCCTTAAACTGTCCGACGCAGCATCAACTGAACGTCAGAGTATCGGCGTCAACTGAAATCGTGGCGTCTGATCACGCAGCCCCGCAGCGATGTTGATGAAAATGGAAATGCTTGGAAAACTGTGTCACAGTGCTGCAAATGTTCATGTAAAGGCTAAAATTAAAATTGCAGCTAAAGTAAACCAAATCGATATAAATTGTATTTATTCCAGAAGTGTTTTTATATATATTTATTTTATAGGTCCTTTGTGACCAAAATAAAAAAACATACCTTTTGTCAAAATAAATTCAAACCTCTTAATTGTCACATTATTATTATTAAAAATAGCTGTGGAAATGAATTTAATTTTTTGATTAGCTTTTAAACGCTCTCGGTGACGTTTTTTCTCTAAAATTAGCTTTCTAAAAGATTTCTGAAGTATGATCTCATATCATAAAATGTTCATTTAAATAACAATTAAATGCAAAATACTAAGAGATCGGAAGGTCAGATAAATAAATTATTTTATATTATATTCTATATTATATTATATTATATTATATATTATATTATATAACGTCACGTCACAAACTAAATTATAAATTAAATGAAAATATCGAATTTCGGTATATTATACCTAACATCTTGCTTTTAATCATGGCTACAAACCAAAAAAAAAACAAATAAAAGGTCTGCATGCCTGGCTTCGGTTCGAACTTTAGTGACTTTCATAATTTTTGGTTTATAGGAAAATTATTACATTTTTAATTATATTAATAATAAAATATATTTCGATTCCTTCTTATTTGTTTATTTTTAATTACCAGTTGGAATATGTTATAGCGAACTTTCTGAAGTCAGGCAATATTTGTATGCTTTCATTTTTCGGTTTTACTAAAGTCGAACCAAACGTCTTCAAAAGAAATTGGTTTATTTGGCTCGGTTCTAACCGTAAACCGAACCTTGTTACGGTTAGAAAAATATTAGAATTCTGGATTCAAACTGATTCAGTCCAAAACTGGTTTGCAGCCGTGATTATAAACAAAAGTTGCTCGTAAAATTGGTCAAATATAAATATAAAACATATAAATAACATAACATATAAATTGTTAAAATTGTTTCTTGCTTTATCTGACTATTCGCGCCACTGTGGCCAAACAAGAATCGTTCACCTCCCACTCCGCCCCACCCCCACCGGCAACAGCAGAAAAATCAACATCCACACGGAATGAAAGCAAAAAACTTTTTTTTGGTTTGAAAATAGATTTGACTAATAAATACTATAGGGAAAAATCGAAAAAGCAACCAAAAAATTTAAAAACAAATTTGAAAATGAAAATGTTACCCAAAAAAAAACAGAGAACCAAATATAATTAATGCAAACTGAAATATAAACAGCACAAAACAAACAACAATTAAAATGGTGAAGCGACGAATCGATGTGGAAATAGTAAATTGCGTAAAACTACAACAACAAGAAAACACAAAACGTTGAACCCTTTTAACTGTAAAACGAGAGAGCGGCAAGTGGGGAGTGGCGCACCCAAAAGGCGCCAAATGTAGGTCCTGCTCCTACACAACAAAGTGCCCACGTGTGTGTGAGTACAGATACATAAACGGGCGTTGTTGAAGCAATGAATGAAGAACACGAGAAGAACGAAGGTGTGTGGCAAGAAGCAGACTTCAAACCTAACAACAACGGGGCACGCATATAAAAATAACAAAAAAAAAAAATAGCCGACAGGAAAAGGCCAACAAGAAAACAAGAAAAACAACACAACAATGTGTGGGAGCAGCACAAGGGAGGCGGGGTCGGGGGAACGCGATGCTTTCGCTGGCTGTCTCTATCTATATACGAATGTGTGTGTGTGTGTGTGGGTGGAAACTTCAATTGTTTATTGGGAGTAGGGAGTGAGCAGCGCAGCAGCAGAGAGCGTGCGCGCGAGCAAAGGTAAAGTACATATGTACGTGTGTGTGTGTTCCAGTTCTGTTTTGTATTAGTGAGCTGGTTCTTCTTCTTGTTGGTGTCCGCTTGCATACCTACCCAAAATAAGATGTTTATAAGGACCATCAAATATTTGACACACGAACAGCAGCCGTTGAGACCCATTTTATGGCTTTAATTTGATTGGCTTTTTCTGCACACAATTTTCGGTTTTCTTCCTGCCGCCGAGATTCGTTTGTCGGAGAAACTCAGAAGCTGCGCTCGCCCCTTGCAGCCTGCGATGCAATTTCTCTACACTTGCACTCGGGCACACTTTTCTAAACTATGCGTTTGGCGCTCTTGCTTTTGCAAAAGTGGTTTAATAGAACTTTTCGCTTAAATCACTAATATCCGTTTTTTTCCGTTAAGCGCGTTGCATTTAGCAATAATTTTAAATCTTTATTTGTACATCGAAGCAGCAGCGGCGCTCGCTCAATCCCGTCTGCGGCAGTGTGGCCGTGCTAATATTCTTGCAAATACCACTTAATGTTTAATTACGTTATATATTTATCGATTACTTTCCCGTTTTCAACGTTATGCAACACTGCATGGCATACGTAATCACTCAGGTTACAATCATTTTAATGTGCTTCAAGATGCATATTTTGCAAGTTATATTGCATTCATTCACTGACTATGCTTTAGCAATAAATGTTGAATATATCGATGATTGCACAATAATTTAAAAGTTTGCTTTACTCAACTATCGATACCTAACATCGTTTAGGAATTGACAACATTTATGGCTTCGCACTGTTGGGTCACACTCGCAGTTCGTTGTTTTTCCATCAGAAAAAAACAGTGAAAGAGTGCACAGAGGAATAGTGAAAAAATGCATTATTAGTAAAAGAAAAAAACCAAACGCAGCTAATGATTAACCAGTGATAAGTGCAGCTAAATCACAAAAATCACAATGTGTGCACAAATAAAGTAGCTGCGTGGTCATTTGCAACCAAAACGCCAAGAAAATCGGTACAAAAAGAAAACAAAATACACAGCCAAACGCGAATGTAAATGTGAAGCGCAGGCCAAAGTAAGCACAAGCAATGCCCCAAGCAGGCGCACCCGCACCCCCACCCCCACCCCTAAACGAGGTGCAATGAAATTGAAACAGGCTACGGCTGCTGCTGATTGCGTCTAAGTTTTAGTAATTAAAGACCAGCCCCTGCCTTGCTCCCCGCCCCTGCCCCCGCTCAATTTACAACGAGCGAGTGAGAGAGCGTATGTGTGTGTGTCTTGTAATTTTGTTACGCAGTGGAGCGCAAATGAAGTCTAAGCATACGAAAAGAAAAAAATTAAAGCTTTGCCTGCGCTTTGAGGTTTCTTGTTGCTGTTGTTTTGTTACGGTTGTTGTTGTATAAAATTTCACAAGTGTTGCATTTGAAGCCAGTTGCGAGGCCGCTGTTGTTGTTGTTATTCCGTGTGTGTGTTGGCCAAAAAAATTATTGAAGTAGTGCAAAAGCCAAACAGCAAAACTCAGCAACTTGCTTTGCATACATATGTTTGTATGTATGCATGTATGTACACACAGTGGCGTAGGGAGGATTTTGTTTTAAATTAAATAAATATTTCTTTTTAAAAAAATAGAGCATAATTTCTTACAATATTACAATACTACAACATGAACAGCTTTTATAAACAACTGTAATGCCACTTCGGTTCTTAATGTGAAGAGTATTTCGAAGATTGCCTCTTTGGTTTTACAAACTCCAAATATATATTTAGATGGGGTGTTTAACACCCAAACCCGGCCCTCTACCTATGCTACTGTGCACACATATATATATAAATATATTTGTGGTATTGTTATAAAATAATCAACAAAAAAAAAAATGTAAAATAAATAAACAACAATAATGCTTTCAAAACTACTTGACTAATTAAAAACACTTAACATTTAGTTTTAAAAACAAAAACAAAAGAGTGTACCTATTTAAATGGCCTCCACTGCATGTGTTGTTTTTTGGCTTTCCGCTCGCCGTTTGAGCGTCTCATAAGTAAATTTCACTTTCACCTTCGATGTGGGCAGTTTAGATTGCCGGCCATAGCTGACCAATTACTTTGTACTCTTCTTTAAGTTATTATTAAATTAGAAAGTAAACGCGAGTGCGACTGTGCGGGGTTGTGCATATGTAAATGTGTGGTGCTTCTTAATTTGCCTTAATTAATTTATGCCCGCGCCCATATACATTCGTAGGCAGTGGCGTAGGCAGGGGGTTAAACCACCATATTTGGAATTAAAAAAAAAAAAATTAACGACAATGTTCCGTATTATATATTGTAAATTCATATGAAATTAATATCTTCTTTTTCTTAAAAAGAATATATTTATTTTGAGCCCTCCCCCTGCGTACACCACTGTTCATCACATTATATAGACGTCAGTCTTTTCGTCACAAGCTTTAATTTTAATTAGAGCCTCGGTCCCTCCCCCCTACAGACAAAAGACGTCTAACAGTCTGTCTATTAGTCTGTTTCCTCGCTCTGACAATTTTAACGAGCGTGCAACGTGTGGGAACTGTTAAATTGTTGCATCGAAAAGGGGGACACACATTCAGATATTTCAATCATTTGCATGACCCCCCCCCCACACACACACACACACACACACACACACACACACACACACAGAGAGAGACAGCATGTGCTACACTTTGCATTTCGAACAAAGCACATTATTTAGTGCGCGCAACGGCACTTGCAACAACAACAACAACAATAATATACAGCTAACTAGGAAGTTGTTGCCAACTGTTTCGCTTTGTCTTGCACTTCACTTCTATATTAACGAACGGCTTTATTATCATTAACAGCGGACACTTTACAGCAATAATAACAGCAACAGTGCGCTAACAGAGCACAAGTGCAACAACCCAAATCAAATCAAATCAAATTATTTGGGACCCA
Organism: Drosophila colorata; assembly: GCA_035041545.1. Lineage (NCBI taxonomy): Eukaryota > Metazoa > Arthropoda > Insecta > Diptera > Drosophilidae > Drosophila > Drosophila colorata. Next base: position 92,427 of record JAWNLD010000423.1, read on the forward strand.
ATAGGTACAGAAATAGTACCATTTGCGTTTAAAAACATAAACACTTTTATAACAGATACAGATTTAGTTTCTTAAATTTTCAATTCAAATTAAAATAAAATATTAAAAACAAATTTAAATAATGTACTTTTTTATTAAAAATAAAATTTTAAAAATTACTGAAGAAAAACAATCTTATTAATAAAAATACGAGTTTGTCTCTTGCTCGACTATGTCCTACCCTGTTTCCAATTGTATATATATATGCTTAAAAGTATGCTATGCATGCATACAAAATGTGTGTAGAAAATAAAATTGAAAAATTTGTATTTTTAAATGAATAGCTTTTCTGACTAGTTTTATCAGCCACCAAATGACTTTTTTTTTGGAAATCAATCGTTATTTTGAACACCTTTTCGGTATCCGGAAAATTCTTATTATAAATTATTTATTTAGTATTAATTATCGTCTAGCAAAATATCACTAATGCTGACTCTGGGCTAAGGCATTTATAATTTTTAAAATTAAATTTTTAGATAACAGCATGCATACCCTATGCTATTGACTTCAGTAATGGGTATCTAAACAGTAGCTTGAGCGTGGTAAATAGAATTATAACAATAATAACAGTAGGCGACTGCAACAACAACATTGGGTCTTAAATACAAGTAGGCAAAGCATAACAGAAACTGGGTAATGCTTTTATAATTTATTCCAGCTACTTTTTATGGCCTTCTTCTTTATTCTTAGGCCCGTTTATACTTATTCTCACACACCGGCAGCAATTGTGACTTTGCTCTGTTCCGCTTTGGCCTCCACTTGCCTCTGTGGTGCTGGGCTGCAAAACTTAAGCCCGCATGAAAGTTAACCTTTTGCCAGATGTTTGGGATTTTGAGGTCTTGCGAGCGTTAAACAAGTACTCGGCATAAATCATATAATTTGTTATTTGTTTCAGCTGCGAGTATGTGTACAACTTCTGTGGCGGGGCAGCTGTTTAAAGTTCTATTAGAAACACAGAACAAATAGAGGAGCGCAAACAAGTCAAAATAACAAGATACACTCATTCACCAAGTGAAAAGAGTATATTGGGTTGGTGCCTTGTTTAGCTAGAAACTTGAAATATATACTCGTGTATACCTGGCTCATATAGTAATTCGATCTAATCTATATATCTTCATCAGTTTTGTAGCTAGATACATCAAATTATTGTTACTGACGACCTCTTCTAAAGATCGCACAAAATTTGTTTGCATGTGCCCATTTGAGGCGTGGCAAATTGATAAAATCAGTATATATAGAGCTAGAGTCAACAATTTTTCAGATAGCTTTCGGATTACCTCCTCTAAAGATCAACCCGAAAAGCTTCGGCCCCGCTTACTGCCGCCCCACAAATTACAAAATCTTTATTTTCTAACCTTTATTTTTTCGACTGTGTTATATTGTTTTATAGTTTTTAGTATTGCGCGGTCGGTTACACCCGACCGCAACGTTCTTACTTTTTGGGTTTACCAAAGCAGGTCTCGAACAGACACGCACCGCAAGCTTATCACTATCCTAACAAGCCAAAACAAATTCATTTTCATTGCAGCCAGCAGCGTCGCGGAGACAACAACGTGTAGCAGCAGCAGCAGCGGCAGCAAAGGGAGATAAGCGGCAAACGCAGCCAAGTCGCAGCTGCGCGCACTGATAACAATTGATACTGTTGCTGACGCTGTTACGGGATCAACACACGAGTGTCCTGCGCAGCGGCAGCGGCCAACTTCTTGGCTTATCATTGAGCGAGCATGTCGCACGGCAGCGCCGGCGCGCAAACTGGTGGTGGCGGTGGCGTTGGCGGCGGCAGTGTCGGCGGAGGTGCAGCGGCGGCGGCGGCGGCAGCAGCAGCAGCTGGTTCTGAATATCGCGAACTACATTGGACTGTGTCGAGCGTGATGGACTCCTCGCGCGTATCCACCTGCCTTATATCCATGCTGCTGATCGTCTACGGCAGCTTCCGCAGCCTCAACATCGAGCAGGAGGCGCGCGAGCGCGAGCAAAAGAAACGCAACGAGTCCATGACGAACCTGCTCACCGGCGAGCAGGTCGAGAAGGAGTCGAGTAAGTACCTATTTTTACTTATTACTATTAAATTTATCTAATTTGCCAAATATTATCAAGCATAAACAAGCGTATAGCTGTCGCCTATTATCTGTCCGATTCTATACACTAATCTCCTAGGCTTCAAATTATCTTGACTCTTAACTTGGCTTTTACCATTTTATAACGATAACAATAAAGTTAATATTAAATAAAAATGACAACTTTATTTAAACAATAGAAAGAATAAACATAACTGAAATTCGCTCAAAACTAAATTTCACAAACAATCATATAAGGTATTAATTCTATTGAATTAATATGAATTAATTAACTTAACACTATTAAAAAAAATATTGGTTTTCACAATTGCTGTAATTTGCTGTTTGTCTCTTGCGTCCACTTTTATTTATCACTAATAAAGCTGAATCATATATTAAAAAAGGAAATTGATAGCCTGAGCTATTAATACATATTTAATATAATATCTTTGGCTATTTTGAATTTACAAACAATAATTGCAATATATACGTACATACCTCAGTCAACCAGATATTTAATCCTAATGACATTAAGTCGACTCTATTGCAGCGGACAAGTTCGCCACGCTGGATACGATGCACGCGCTGTGCTTGCCACTGGGTGCTTCCATATCGCTGCTCATCATGTTCTTCTTTTTCGACTCGATGCAGCTGCTCTTCGCCGTGTGCACAGCCAGTGAGTGGAACTTGCAATTTGTTATGCCCATCTGCTGTTATTGATTCGACTTGTATCCAACTCTTTTTATAGTTATCGCCACTGTGGCGCTGGCATTTCTGCTGCTGCCCATGTGCCAGTACATCATACGTCCATGCACGGACGGTAAACGCTTCTCCTTTGGCATTTGTGGACGTTTTACGGCCGCGGAGCTATTTAGCTTCACGCTCTCCGTCTCGATTGTGTGCGTTTGGGTGCTCACCGGGCACTGGCTGCTTATGGATGGTATGACAGCGAAAAGCAGCTTAAAAATATTAAATTCTAATGTGTTTATGTTTCCTTACTTGCTTTAGCCATGGGCATGGGCCTGTGTGTCGCCTTTATTGCGTTTGTGCGTTTGCCCAGCTTGAAGGTGTCGACGCTGCTGTTGACCGGCCTGCTGATCTATGACGTCTTTTGGGTGTTTCTATCATCGTACATCTTTAGCACAAATGTGATGGTCAAGGTGGCCACGCGACCCGCCGAGAATCCCGTTGGCATTGTGGCGCGCAAATTGAATTTGGGCGGCATTGTGCGGGACACGCCGAAGCTGAATTTGCCGGGAAAACTGGTTTTCCCCAGCATACACAACACGGGACACTTCTCAATGCTCGGCCTGGGCGATGTGGTCATGCCCGGCCTGCTGTTGTGCTTTGTGCTGCGCTACGATGCCTATAAAAAGTCGCAGGGCTTCACCTCGGATCCAACACTGTCCCCGCCAAAGGGCGTTGGATCCAGGCTAACATATTTTCATTGTTCCTTATTGGGGTAAGTGGAGCGCAAGTGTTTGATTTTAATGATTTTTCATAGTTGTACCCGCTTTCTTATAGCTATTTCCTGGGTCTGCTAACGGCAACGGTCAGCTCGGAGGTGTTTAAGGCCGCACAGCCCGCATTACTCTATTTGGTGCCGTTCACGTTATTGCCGCTGCTGCTAATGGCATATTTAAAGGTATGCAAAAGGCTTAATATATATAATGTTCTTTAATTACAACGATTTATCCTCCAGGGCGATCTGCGGCGCATGTGGAGCGAACCGTTTATTGCGCATCAACCATCAAAACAATTGGAAGTCTGAGTGTACTCTATCTTAGAACAGAATTAAACAAAACACAAAAAAACTACAAAGCAAAGAGAAAAGAAACACAACAAATCTAAAACTATAAATTCTCTCTTAATAACATACGTATTGTTTAGTTATACGAATCAAGGTTTTTTTTAAGTTAGGTGATCCTCTTTTTAGTGAAGTAACAGCAAAACCGAATAATAAATGTACGTAGTTTTAGCATAAGTGGCAACGTTTTTTTAAAACCACAAAAATGTACATGTAAATGTTAACGTAATTTGGCTTTACGTTACGCAAAGCAAAATTAGATACAGTTTATGCTGGTCGTAATATTCAAATTGAAGCAAATGGAGATTTCAAATGCGCTTCAAGCTCACACAGACTCAAGCAGCATTCTACTTACATACTAACCTGCATATACTATAGTAAAGGTTTAGTATTAGTGTCTTTTTTATTTAGCTACTGTTGAGATTTAATTTTGTTCATTTAGTTTTTAATGCATTTTCAACATTTCCAACACCTGAGAAATTCACAAAATCACTTATTCGAATCAATTATCAAGCAGTATGACATTTTCTGTAAATACTTAATTTTAATATCACAATCACAAATAATAGTTAGTAAGTGCGCCCGCATTTCAAATTAACATTTCGATTGCCCTCAAACACATTTTCGTCCCCATTTCCATTTCCGGCATTCGAGATTTCACACATATATATATGAATGATGTTTTGCCAAATTGCATGTGTTCGTTTTAAACAAAAAATATTCAAAAAGAAGGAAACAAAAAATAAAATGTTGCACACCGTGTGATTCACAAATTAAGTTTCAAGAATTTTAATTATTTATAACGATCAAGCAAAATTAACAATAAAACATAACTATAAATAAATGCATAGTAGTTACATATTAATTTTAAGTAAATGCAATTTCGAAACATATAGAAACAATAAAAATGTGAGATTTGAACATAAACCATTCAAATAAATGAGTTCACTTAAAATTACTATTAAATCTTGAGTACAGAATACTCATCTGGGTATCTAAGTTTATCTGATTATCAAAAAATATATATACGTCGAATTGTATCTTTTTATTTCAGATGCATATTTTCTCTTTAAGTCGCAATCAGGCTAATGATTGAATTGCCAGTTGCAGCAGTATAATATGGTAGTTTTAAACTAAATTAAAAACCTTTACACGTCAGGTATATGAATAAAGATTTGATGTTACATCCATGCATTAAAATGCAAGTGATAGTATTAATTAAAAATACTACCACTTACCGAATTCAAAACAGCTAAATGGCGCTCAAATCTACAAATACTAAACACTGATTATGCTTGTCCCGATATTTCGATAATTCATGCATAATGGAGGCGTGCCGATAAGATACTAAATTGCGATTGACGATAATAAGGTGTTTTGGCGATAGACGATTGTATTGCGTTGTGTTTTTCTTCTGGAAAATAAAAATATAATAGAAGGAAATAGTGAATAAATAAGAAAAATATATGACAACCCCCATGTTACAGTACAGTTCGTGCTCGTTCATAACAACATAAAAAACCAGAAAATGTAAGTTAAATCTGTTAAAAGAAATTTATGCCGAGAACTAATGTGTAGGTGTAGTACACACACATACGCACGCTGAGCGCAGAGCCAGTTGCATTGCAATAACAAAATGGCAAGGAATAACATTAAAGACATTGAAGTAGCCGTGACTCCGAATATGCTGGCACCAGCTTATCATCAAATCTGCAAAACAAAAACAAAACAACAGTCATATCACACACGCATACCACATACACATTCACAGATATGCGGGGTGTGTGTGTATAGATACGTTAATACGCCTACGCTTTACGTAAAGTGGCATTTTACAATAAACCGAGCACGTAATAGTAAACACGCAAAATGCGCAACGTGAACGCAAAATGAGTTACGTTGTTCATTTCACGAACTTGTTTATTTACCCAGTGGGAAACTCGGCTAAAAAGGCGCCGAGTAAACTGGTTCAGCGTCCTGGTCGAAAATGTTAAGTAACGGAATTTGATCATTATATATTAATTCTAAAAAAAGCTAATTTAAAAAAAATGCCGGAAAATGAGGTGGATTGCTTAAGTACAGCATATTTTAAAATATATTTTTGTAATATACTCTTAAGCTGACAGGCTCTAGGTCAAACGTTGTAAATATAGTAGCATATAGTAAATATAGTTATATATGTTTAAAATGTGTGCTAATCTATGGTTAAAAAGAATCAAGCAGTTTCCTGCTGGGTAACCAGTTTTTGCTCACCTTGGGAAATGTTATTACAATATTGTTGGGGGAACTAACTGTATCAGGAATACGTTGTTATTGCAGCACCACGGACTTCAGCTGGGTAACTCGTGCATCAAACTGAGTGAAGACAGGCACAGCGAGTCGGAGCCACCTCACAGACAGCCGCAGTCCTCGGGGCACATGGGTGGCAACAGCGCAGGCGCCAATGCGAGCGCTTTTAGCGCGGGCGGCTACATTGGACCGACCACGAGTCTGGGCGCCGCCGGCGGCAGCGATTTGATACCAGCGCCCATGGGCACCGGCACTGCCCTGGGCAGTCCCTCCTCCTACACATACGGCGGCACCAGCTGGGAGGAGTTCTGCGATCGGCATGCCCGAGTGGCCGCCAGCGACTTTGCCAAGGCGTGCATCACCTACATCAATGGCAATCTGCCGCCGGAGGTGGCCCGTAGTATACCGCACCGCAGCTTCGCTCTCAAGTTTGTCGAGTATTTCTCGGATCACTACGACACGGAGTTCTTTCGGCGCCGCAGCAATCTGAAGACAGACCTGGGCTCGACGTTCGGCGAGGGCGGCGACTTCGATACGGAGGAGCACGAGGTGTCGCGCCTGTTTCCCAAGTCGCTGCTCCGCCGCCTCTCCTTCAAGGGACTGCGCAAGGGCAAGGTGAGCGTGCGCCCAGCGGGGAAATCCCCAGCAGGCAGACCATTCAAAGTTTAACTGTAGAAGCTCCTCTTTTTGCAGGCATTCTTCCACAAGAACTCGGACGACGTGGACGGCGTCGGTAGCAGCAAGCAGAGCAGCAAAACGAAGCTGGCAAAAATCGTCGTCGAGTGCCGCAAGGAGGGCTATGTCAACAATTTGACGGCCGAGAGCTTGGACCAGACGACGGGCACCCAAAAGTGGGAGAAGTGCCGACTGGCCCTGGTCAAGGCCGTGGGCGGTTACATGCTAGAGTTCTATTCGCCGCCGCGATCGTCAAAGCCGCACAGCGGTGTTTTCTGCTTCCTCATCTCGGAGGCACGGGAAACAACCACACTGGAGATGCCCGACCGGATGAACACGTTCGTCCTGAAGGCCGACAACAACATGGAGTACGTAATCGAGGCCGAGAGCGCCGAGGAAATGCGCAGCTGGCTGGCCACAATACGCTATTGCATGCGCACGCCGCCCACCCAGCAGCCGATCCTCGATTCGGACGTGATTGCGGCGGCCATGCAAACGTCGCCGGTGACCACCAGCCCGAATCCCACAACAAGCAGTGCTGCCTTGGGCGGCATTCAAAATCCTCAATATCAGCAGCAGCAGGGCGGCCTCGTCCTGGGCGGCTCCAATGGCAATCTGGTCAATTCGCAGTCGGCGGACAGCGCCCTGACCGCCGCCACGGCGAGCAACAGCAATGCGAACACGGCGTCCGCCAATGATGTGAATGCCATTTCCCAGGCCGGCAACGAACTGAGCAGCACGCCACCAGAAATTCCCTCACGTCCCACGCGTGGCGAGCGCGGTGAGCAACGATTGTCCGCCTCCAGCAACTTTGATGGCAACGAGGTGGTCGAAACCGAGTCCGATGTGAATGTGGCCGATCTGACGGCGGAGATGCGTCAGTTTCCCTGGTTCCATGGCACGTTGCCGCGTGCGGAGGCCGCTCGCATGGTGCTGCAGTCGGAGGCGGCGGGCCATGGCTACTTCCTGGTCCGCCAGAGCGAAACGCGACGCGGCGAGTTCGTGCTCACATTCAATTTCCAAGGACGCGCCAAGCATCTGCGGCTGACCATCTCCGAGAAGGGCCAGTGTCGCGTGCAGCACCTCTGGTTCCCCACCATCCAGGAGATGCTCGAGCACTTCCGACACAATCCCATACCGCTCGAGTCGGGCGGCACTTCGGATGTGACGCTCACCGATTGGGTGCATCACACCAGCAGACTGAACGATTCGGCCGCCATAACAACAATTGGCGCCGCCGCTGCGCACGAGCCGAACGCCGATGCGGCCGCCGGCGGCAGCTCCAGCCATGCGAACGGCAATGGCAATGGACATCCATCGCCGAGACATGTGAGATAGCCAAAATTTTGGAGTCAATTCAGTGTCAGTGATGGTTTTTATTTTCCTTTATTTGATTTTGCAACATTTTCATTTCATAATGGAAGGGGGCAGGCATCAAGATAACGTTCCTACAACCTCTATAAATATCGTCCGTCTGTTTTTTTTATTCAAAGTATCTGTAAGAATTAAAAGTCGATTAAAAGGATATTAAGTTGATTACCATTAATACAAATTTGTATATGTCATATACAAATATAATATAACTGTCCGATTATATATGTAGTCGGGTATAACTGACTGCGCAATACTCGTTCACAGTTTAATAACAGCTTAAAAACAGTCGAAAATGTTCTTCATTAATATTGTTATTTTGGAAAAACAGCTTTTTGTAATTTGTTGCCCAAATTTTCGGCTTGATCTTTAGAGTACGTCTTCCAAAAAATGTCTGCCATATTTGGTGACAAGCTTTAAAATTGTGGGAGATATAGATTTTCGCGGCTGACCCGCTCCAATAATTATACATTTAAATTTTGGGTAATTTAGTTTTTGTTAATTTTAAAACTGATTTCGTTAGTAGTTCCTTTTTGGGTAAACAAAAATCTTTTCTTTCGTGTTCACGTTGTATTTAGTTTGAATGCGTTGCCAATTGTCGCATGTTCCATGTGTTTAACCCGCTCACCCAAAAAGAGAAAACGTTTTAATGGCTTGCCAACACTAATGGGCGTCTGTCTTGGACCATTTGCAGTGCAACGAAGTGATTACCATGAATCTAAGTGTTCGCCTAAAGACAAACGAAATCGAACTGCCACAGGAGCCAACACACGTCTATTTTCCGGAGCAAGTCTACTTTCATTTGGATCCCACAACACTAACCGTGCACAATTCGCCGCCGGCGGGTCAAGGTTTCCTCGATCAGCCGCATCTGCGTGCCTCGAATGCTTCACTGCAGGCGGCCCATCAGGCGGGTGTCGGGACGGCGCGTCATGGCGGCGATGCGGGCGCCAATGGTGGCGGACCCGGTGGCAGCGGCGGTGGAGCAGCGGGTACCGAGTGCAGCGGGCGCGCCATTGATAATCAGTATAGCTTCACTTAGGCGAATGTCGCCAGTGCATTGATTTTGAACTTCTTGCGCGGAATTTATTTTTGTGCCATTGCGTAGCAGCAGCAGCAAAAATTTTTTTGTTCATTTATATATATATATATATATATATATATTCTAATTTGTATTTGTATCTGTGTAAGCTGTCTATTTCTTGTTTCTATTAATTTTAGAGCCTTTTTGGAAGACATGAAGTAACTGAATATTATTACGATTATGATTGTATACATTAAATAGCTAAATGTGTGTGTTCATTTTAAGTACATATGTAAGTGTTGTATGTATAACAAAAACAAAAGTGTAAAATTGGTCGCACCAAAGGTGCACTACTTGCGAATCCTAAAACTTCCTGCTTTACAAAAAAAAATACAACATACATATATACATAATATATATAAATAAAAAAAATATATATACATATATATACTACACTTATAAATATTAAATCATATATATTTAAATTATATTAAAACTGATATACTACAATAAATGAAGTTATATGAATGCATATGTCTAGAGCTTCTGGAAATTTTCAAAGAACGCGCTGAGCATAACGATAATGTTACCGTGAACGCGTATCCGAAATGTGTCCTCAGGCTGAAGAACATGAACCCTATGAACCACTGATTCGATAATTGAGCATTTCGATATTTCATTAAGCTATCGACAACAAAAACCCCCTATAAGGACCAGGGAACATTTTGTTTTTTTATAACAATTAAAATGCCAAAGTTTTCATTGGCAACAATATTTTGTTATATAAATATTAATTAATATGAATAATATTCGATATCAAAATGTAACAGCTGTAATATTTCTGTGATTTCGGCGCTGTTATGCCACTGTTAATTACAAATTGCAGCCACATTCGTGTTTTTTCTATTAAACTATATGCAGAGTGGATTCTAATTGTTTCAAAGCTGGACTGTTCATCATGTCGCACCGCTTTGAATGAACAAAAAAAAATTGTTGCAATTTTAAAATATAATTCATCATAAATCATTTAATTAACGGCCAATAATTGGTCCGCTGTTAATAACAGTTGAGCAAAATGTTATGCATTGCCGATGTATTGATATGAATGTATGTTAAGTGTGACATATGAACGAGTGTGACCAAAAGTCTGAAACTGGCAGCCGGAGAAAAAACAAAAAAAAACAGCCGGCAATGGATCTCGAATTGGATATTATTGATTCCCTGGATGCACTTGGCTACAAAAACGCACAGCAAGAAACGCTGAGCCGGGCATTGGACGTTGGCATTGGCAGCGCCGAGCTGCGAGAGTATATTTACTGGCTGGCCCATCAATTGCATGTGCTGCGAAAAACGGACGAGCATGTGGCCTCCAGCAGCCAGGACCACGACGAGTTCGCGTTCGAGCTGTCGCTGCTGCTGACCGAGCTGGGCTGCCCGTACCGCCAGTTCGTGGCGGTGCCCATGTCGGAGCGCTTCCAGACGCGCGCCTCGCTGCTGCAGCTGCTCGACTACCTCAGCTCGGAGCTGATGGCCACCAAGATGTCGCTGAAGCTGCAACCGGTCGAGCCGCCCAGCAAGAAGTCTAAGACTGAATCGCACCTGCAGCAGGCGGTTGCCCAGCTAACAACGGACCTGCAGCTGGGCGAGCTCCAAAAGAATGTGAATGCAAAACTGCTCTTTGAGCGCCTGACGCCCAGGCTGGAGCAGCGCTTGAAGCAGACGGACCCGGCGCTGCTCAGCGAGCCACTGCTGCACACAAAGAAGCCCCTCAGCGAGGCGCAGTGGCGTGTGCTGGAGACGATGCACAAGGATCTGGACGCGGAATACAATTTGAGGCGTCAGATGATGCTGACGCGCTTGGAGGCAACTGTGCAGAGCTTTCAGTGGTCGGAGAGCATGAAAAACCGCCAGAGTGAGATCGGCGATCGCTTCCAGCGCAAGCTGAAGGAGATCCAGCGACTGCAATATGGCGGCGACGACACCAATATTGTGGCGCTGCTGGCGGCGCGTGCGGATCTCGCGATCATTGAGAAGACGAGCTCGGCGAACGTGCGCAAGAACACGGCCTCCAAAATCGAGAAGCATGTGATTGGCAATGTGCCGGATCGCGGCGGACGCGCCAATGAGCACGCACCGCCGCCGCCAGAGATGCCATCCTGGCAACAGCAGCGGGCCGGCGGACCTGCAGGGGGCGGGGGACGTGGAGGCGGCAACAACTTCCGTGGCGGACGCGGCGGTGGACGTGGTGGCGGCGCTCAAAACTGGCAGCAACAGCCACAGCATCAGCAACAGCAGCCGCAGCAACATCCTCAGCAACAGCGCGACCAGTGGACCAACAACAGCGGACGCGTCCAGGGCACCGGCTGGAATCCTCAGGCCAGTGGACGCGGCGGTGGCTACCACAGTGGCGGACGCGGCGGCTACAATCAACGCCAGCAGGGCGACTACCAGCGCGGCGGCTTTCGCTGACAGCATTCTAGTTGCAATTTCAACTATAATGCAGCTTAAAGCAATTACCTAAATTGATATTTATTAGTGCTAGCACATTTCGTAGGTTTTCCCATTCCTCCTAACATATTTTGCAAGACTTGTGGATGAATCCATGTTAATTGTTGATTGTTAATAGGGCGCAATTAAAAATAAAAACGGTGTCATCTGAAACCGAAAATCTAAAATCTCGCATGTCGTTTAGTATTTGAGGTTAGGTTTTCACTTTCAGTTGGTTAATGTCGTGCCAGCTTTGTGTTTTCGCTTTGGCCCTATTAAATTATATTCCCATCGCACAGAGACGTCGGTACTTGGAAGAAAATTGGAAAAGGGGTGTAGGTTGTGCAAATGCTTTATAAATTGAGTGTACACTTAAGTTAAGTGAGGTTAAGTGGGGTCCAGGATTATAGGAAACAGTGTTGGAAAACAATGTTACGACCTGAACAATACTTAAACTAACAAAAACTCAACTTTGATTAAATTATATTCGTGATACATTTTTTTATTAACTTTTTACATTTTAACCAAAACTTAAAGTTTCTATCATATTTTTTAACTTTAAAGCACTGTAATATTAGCAAAAGCTAAATTTGAAATAATTTGCATTTCTATTTCAATAATTTAAAAGGCATTCAAAGTGGAAGTTAAGATGATCAACTTACTATTTTGATCATGAGTGTATTCATCTATGGCAATAGAGGTTAAGTAGAGTACTTAATTATAAGAAACAATGTAGAATTCACCGCCTGAACAATAACTTAACTAAGAAGAATAAAACACGTCTATGATTAAAGTATATTCATGATAAGCTAGTTTTTAATTAATTTACTTATTTTATTGTCCAACTATTTGTAGTTAATTTTCTCTTTAGTTTTTATTATTATGTTATAAAAATGAAAAACAAAATTCATAACAATTTTGCAATCAAATTAAAGGCATTTGAGGGACAAGTTACTTACTATTTTGACCATGACTGTACATGTCAATTGAGATTAAGTACAAAGTTTGGGCTTCGATCGAAAGGCAATATGGCTACGCCCCTGGCCAGGCAGCCATCAAAGCATCCCACACGCGACACTCAATTGCCATTGAGCAGCGCAATCTAGCCATCATCCATGCTGGCGATATTGCCACTGTCCACAGCGGGCAATTAGCGTGCGCAATCAGCATGAAATCCATGTCGAAGCCGTTCAAATGACAACGACATGGACGAGCCCACACAGCGCCCAGTTCAGTCTGGCTGAAAGATTCGCAGAGAACGGCAGCGATTCCAACTGGCACCAAGTGCCAATTACCAATTCACAAAAGCAGTTTTCGTGCAATTAACCGAATATGTTTGGCTACCAATCCATTCTGGCGATTATTCTATTAAGTGGCATTTTTGCGCCTGGCAGCGCGCAAAATTTGCTGGATCGGCTGAGGCCCGCGCCCGCGAACCTGACGCGCATCGACGACGTCAAAGTGGTGTCCGGCACAAAGGTGAAGCGCTACGAGCGCATGACTCTGCCCCTGGCGGGCATCGGTCCGGTCATTGGCGGGATTGGGGCGGCCGCACTGCTCAGCCCGCTGCTGCAGCCGCAGCCGATCTATCCCGGCTACGCCTACGTAGGTCATTGCCCCACTTGCCAGCGACCACTAATCAGCAGCTCATCCACCAGGTACCCCAGTGGCAGGCAGCCGCCAGGCTGATGGGCGAGGGCGACGCTTCGGGCGCAGCCGGCATGATCACCTTCCAGCAGCTGCCCTACAACAGCGACATCAAGGTGACCATCAACATGACCGGCCTGCCGCCCGGCAAGCATGCCCTCCACATACACACCTACGGCGATCTCAGCGAGGGCTGCAAGTCCACGGGCGGACAGTTTCCCAACAATTTTGTGAGTTTTGAACTTAAGGATTTCTTAAAATGGAAATCAAACACAAAAAGTATAGTTACCCAATAACTTTGTAAGTTCGACCACCGAAGAGAAAAATAATTCTAAGGTCAGAATTACGAATTCTTAGCTTGAGAACATACCTCCATGACTAGGAACTATTTAAAATCCCAAAATTCGTATAAAAAAAAGGAGTCTCAGATAACTTTGAAAATTCTATCAGCGAAAAGAAAAAAAGAATTCTGAACTTAAATCAAGTAGTAAGCAAGTTAAAAAATCGGACAAGAATTTCTTAACTCTATTTCTAATCCCAAAATTCCTAAATATAAGACCCAATTTGTAAGTTCTATCAGCGAAAAGAAAAAAAAATTTTTAACACAAGGATTTCTTAACTTGAGAGCTTAACTCTATTTCATAAAGTTTTTTTCTAATCGCAAAATTACTAAATATAGTAAGACTCAGAGACTGTTCACAATGTAAAAACAAAAAGTTCGAGTTCTGTTTTTCAAGGGCAAAGTTCATAGAAGACAGTGCAATTTAAAAATAGTTAGATTGATAGTTTATGCGTAGACTATAATATATTATATTATATTACATATATTATATATATATTGCCAAAACAGTAATAACGAACTCTCTTCTTGGCAGCTGGGCAACTTGGATGTCAAGGAGGACGGCAGCATTTCGGCCGTGTTCATGAGCATCTACCTGCAGCTGTTCGGTTTCACTGGCGTCGTGGGCCGCTCCATCGTGATTCACAGCAAGCCGATCGATCTGAACACGGCGCTCAACGCGGAGGTGTTCTCCTCGGCGCTGACAGTGCCCAATGCGCTGGCCTACCAGAATGAGGAGATGTCCGTCGGGGCGCCCATCGCCTGTGGCGTCATCAGTCTGATGAGCACGGCCAGCAAAGCGGTGACCGCGTCTACTTCGCCCACCGGGCCGCCAATGCCACCAGCCGATGTTTAGGTTTTTTCTATGAAAATCATTTGGGCGTCACTTCAAACAATTCATCAGCAATTTTCATAAAACTTTTCAAATAAATAAAAAGTAGCTTTGCTAATAATACATAATTTTTGATTTGAGCTCATTCTGTGGGTCAGAGCAGGAAAAAACGACTTTCCAACCTTTTTGCTATTATATTCGAATGTTATGAAAATGTAAATCTGAGAATAATTTCTTCACTTATTTTGTAAAAATACCTACTATTTAGAAATGTGAGCTTAACAGTAAATGCACCTTATGTTCTCGAAATAAAAAGAGTATATTGGGTTTGTGCAATGTCCTTGCAGTCCATCCATCTAAAGATTTAAAAGATCGGATATATACTCGTGTCCACCCGCGTTAGATAAAGTGTTAAAATTTGTTGGCAAATCGATTTAATCTATATAACTCCCTCAGTTTTAAAACTAGATACATCAAATTTTTGAAGACAGATTCATCAGTAATCCTCCTTAATAGATAGCACAACAATTTTTTGGATACGCCCATTTGATGCGTATGCTCCAAACATATCTCCAAAATATTATCAATATCTAACTACATATAGCATATAGCTCCCATAGGAACAACCGGTCGAGAAACCAGTTTCTGTATGAAAAATATTGAGAGCTTTTATGCTTTTAATATTATAGCAAAATATCACTCACATCGAACTACTATGATATAGACTTATACAGGAACAATCTGTCAAAAATGATCATCGATTTTTCGATTGTATGAAACACCCTGTAGAATACCTTTTAAAGAAACTTAAGCTCAGATCAGATATTCTCTTAAGTTCCTCAACACCTAATGCTGTTCGTATTACATTTGAGGTCTTTACAGGGTATTTGGTAATCGAACACCAATGACAAAAGCGTTCTGGGTCTCTGACAAATTAAAAGCCAATAAAATTCCGCTCAGCTTTTATTATTCGCGCGTGCCGCGCATGCCCAACTCTTTGGGGGTTCCAGTCTAGTTTGGGTTTCCAAACTTTCTTCGACATTGCAGCAGGCCTGTGGGCGCAGTTGAAGACTGGAACTTGACATGGTAGCTGCAAGTAAAAGTAAAAGCCGTTGCTGGCCTCTCATCACGGTGCTCCTCGTGGTGTTGTGGTGCCATCTGGGCCAGTTGGAGCTGCAGCCGGAGGAGCCGAGTGCCAAAGTCGACTGGTTAAGCTTGCCCTGGTCGCACAGCAACAAATCCAAGAAGGCCACAAGGCCGGCGGCGGGCCTGCCGTTGAGGGAAGACTACGGCCAGGTGGACGTGTCCAGTTTCGGTGGCTTCGAGCGGCATCCGTGCCGCCGCGTCTGTCAGCAGGGCCAGGCGCAGAGCTGCTACTACCAGCTGGTGGTGCACAACTACCGTCGCCTGGGTCCCGAGTGCCAGCGCTGCCAGTTCGACGAGCGCGCCTGTGCGGCGGAGAACTGCATCTACGGCGATGGCGTGTCGTCGCCGGTGATGGCCGTTAACCGGATGGTGCCCGGGCCGCCGATCGAGCTGTGCGAGAACGACACCGTGGTGGTGGACGTGCTTAACTACCTGAACGAGCCGAGCACCATGCACTGGCACGGCGTGCATATGTCGCGCGCGCCGGAGATGGACGGCGTCGCGCACGTCACCCAGTATCCGGTGCAGCCGGGCGAGGTCTATCGCTATGAGTTCCAGGCGGATCGGAGCGGCTCCCTCTGGTACCACAGCCACGTCGGCTGGCAGCGCGGCTTCGGCGTCGCCGGCAACCTGATCGTCCGCCAGCCCCACCAGGCGAATCCGCATGCGCGCCTCTACGACTACGACCTGGTGGAGCATGCGCTGCTGGTGCAGGACACCTTCTACGACTACGACATTCAGCAGGTGCGCAACATCCTCATCAACGGCAAGGGGCGCAACCATCTCAGCCAGCTGCCGGACCAGGACGCCCGGCACCGTTACGAGCGCCTGCGCGTCACGCCCGGATATCGCTATCGGATGCGGGTTGTGCTCAACGGGGTGTTCAACTGCCCGGTCGAGTTCTCCATTGAGCAGCACCAGCTGCTCATCATCAGCACCGACGGCAACGACATCGAGCCCGTGCTGGCCGACGGCTTCTTTCTGACCTCGGCGGAACGCTTCGACTTCGTGCTGGAGGCGAATCAGTTTGCCAAAAACTATTGGATACGCGTTCGCGGCTACGAGCGCTGCGAGGAGCGCAATCTCTACCAGGGCGCTGTGCTCAGCTATCGGGGCGCCGCTCGCGCTGAGCTGCCCCAGGGCAGCATCCTGGCCGCCCGACAGGTCAGGGATCTGGACGAAACTCCTACGACGCAACTCCTCATCAACGATTTTCGCTTCACGCCCGCGAATGCTTCGTTCGCCGCGTTGCGTCAGTCGAGTAAGGACAAGGACGTGGGCACTGTGTCCCTGCGCTCCGTGCAGCCCGTCCCCTGGCCCAGGTACACCAAATTCCTAACCCACTATTCCAGCCTGAGCATGCGACAGGCCCCAAATGGCGAGCTGCTCTTTCAGATCGACGAGATCAGCTACAGTTCGCCGAGCATTTCGCTGCTGCAGGGACGTCATCTGTTCCAGGACGAGGGCTACTTCTGCAATCGCAGCTCCCTGGCCAGCCAGGGCCGCAACTGTGCCCGGGAGCTGTGCGAGTGCGTGCACGTGATTCGCCTGCCCGCCTATCGAGCCATCGAGATGGTCGTGGCCAACCACATGGAGGCCACGCATCCCATTCACATGCACGGCTTCACCTTCCGCCTGGTCGGCCAGGGCGTTCTAGGCAGCCTGAATGACCTGAAAAACGTAGGTTAGCCAGCCCCATCCTCGGTGCAATTTAATTTGAATATCCATTATCCTGCAGATACGTGAATTGGATCGCCAGGGACGTTTGTCTCGCCTGGCCGATGACTACGCCGCCGTAGCCAAGGACACTGTGCAAGTTCCGGGCCTGGGCTACGTCATCCTGCGCTTCATCTCGGACAATCCAGGCTTCTGGAGCTATCACTGCCACATCGAAGCGCATGCGGTGCAGGGCATGGCTGCCGTCCTCAAGATCGGCGAGGACTATCAAATGAAGCGCATTCCAGCCCGAGTGCGCTGCTGAACCAGGCCTATATATAGATCTTCGTTGGATCTATCGACACTTGGTTGTAGACAACAATAGAAATATAAGCAAGTAAGTCGGGTGTAGCCGACTGCGCAACACTCGCTCACAGTATAATAATAATAATATTATTAATGTTATTTTGAAAAAAATATTGGTTTTTGTAATTTGCGGGAGCTGAGCATTGCCGAAATTTCTCGGCTCGATCTTTACAGGAGGTCATCTGAAAACAGTCCGCCAAATTTGGTGATTCTAGCTCTAAAGTTGTGGGAGATATGGACGTTCAAGGTTTACCCATATCCAATATATATAGATTTGATCAATTTGCCACGCCCCCAGTGGGCGTAGCCAAAAAATCGTAGCACTTTATCCGACGCGGGTATACACGAATATATATTCCTAGTTTCAAATCACTAGCCTCAATAGCGACGCTACAAGTTGCGTTCATACGGACTGACGGACAAACTCAAAATACTCTATTATAAAATAATGTGAAAGTACATGAATGCTTTTGCTTAATAATTATTTTATGATCCACTCGAGTTGTAGCAAATATAATTTATAGTAATTGGTGGATTCCGCAGGTAGCCGCTTATCGGCAGATTAGGCTTAAGTGTTCAACGATGGTCTTTAAAAGACGTGTTGTATAATGAGAATACCCAGTTGTACCACGACATGGCGAGAGGCCTGATCGTTGCTTTGTCCTTGCTATGCCTAGGAGCGGGAGTCCTAGGAGCTCCCTCCGGTCTAGACCCAAATGAATTAGAGGGTGTCGATTTCTATCAGCTCTTTAACGATCCGGAGGGACGTTTAAAATTGAACCCCAGACTGAAAACGGTAAGAAGCAGTGGAAATGTCTAAAGCCATATTTGAGGATAATAAGCATGTTTAGGATGAGCGCATTAGGGAGCACGGATATCCGGCCGAGCTGCATTATGTGCCCACCGAAGACGGTTACATAATTGGACTATTTCGCATTCCCCACTCGCACAAGCTGCAGAATCAGGAGGAATATCGCCCCATAGTGATTTTACAGCATGGAATAACCAGCAGCTCCGACGGCTGGATCACCATGGGACCCGATAATGCACTCGCCTTCCAACTGGCCGATGCGGGCTACGACGTGTGGCTGGGCAATGCGAGGGGCAATACGTACTCTCGGAACATCACACATCGCGCTCGACGCAGCATCCCTACTTTTGGCGCTTCAGCTGGCACGAAATCGGGTACTTTGACATTGCGGCCATGATCGACTATGCGCTGAAAGCCAACGGACAGGGACAGAAGGCCGTGCACTATGTGGGCCACTCCCAGGGAACAACGGTCTTCCTAGCGCTAATGTCCACACGACCCGAGTACAATGCCAAGATAAAGACGGCTCATCTGCTGGCTCCGGTTGCCTTCATGGGCAACATGGACAGCCCGATGGCACGCGTGGTGGGCCCCTATCTGGGCCATCATAGCACTTATGCGCTGCTGATCGAGGCGCAGGAGCTGCTGCCCTACAACGACTTCGTGCTGGCCTTCATCTACAACACATGCGGACCGGATTCGAGGTTTCGCAGCTACTGCAGCGTCCTCCACGACAGCAGCACCGAGGGGCGCACCAATTCGGTAAGCCCTGATTCGGTGACTAGGTGACTTCAGGAACTCTACATTGGATTTATTTCTCGCCACAGACTGCGATTGCGATCAATGCGATAACAAGTCCCGCCGGCGTGTCCACTGATCAATTCTTGCACTACCTCCAGGAACAGCAGTCGGGGCACTTTCTGCGGTATGACTTTGGTACAAAACGGAACTTGGTAGCATATAATGCTGAAGTGCCTCCCGACTACCCAACCCATCTGATCAGCTGTCAAACTCACCTGTGGTACTCGGACAACGATGAAATGGCCGCTGTGGCGGATGTGCTGCGATTAACCGAAACTCTGCCCAATAAGATAATGCATCATATGGAAGATCCGATGTGGGATCACGGTGATTTTGCAGTTAATTGGGAGGTGCGAAAGTATATCAATGATCCAATTATTCAAATCATGAACGCACATGAAGCACTTAATTGGATTATAATTTAATATACATATATGAATACAGTACCTAACTAAAATTGTTTTTTTATTATTTAATAATTCCCTGCCATAAACGATAATTACTTTATATGGTCTGTGCGCGGGTAAATACTTAGGTCTATAAAAGTTTATTTATGTTCACAAACAATTCATTGAGAACTGCAAGCGATAAGCGATTTAAATCTGATAAGTCAAATACGTCATTCTCTGAACAAACATATTTTTTTCTCGAAGCAACTGATTGAATCGTATCTGAAGTAGCTCGAATCACTTTTTATTATAGATGCCACAATGTGAAGGAAAATTAATAAAATGCCTAACTGTATGCTTTCAATATTGTCATGGGCTGCAAGAAAGTTACAAGTAAAAACTTTTATACTCAGCCAAAAACTTCAGATGTAAATTTGTGTTTAAAAAGGTTTGAAAATGTATAGTTGTAGTGAAAAGAAATATCTATTCAGCGAGGAAAATAAACAGGAATGCCACCTTAAATCTTTTTAATTGTATTTAAATGACTCGCAACTTATTTTCCTTATCTTCCAGTTCAAAATAATCAAATATTTAAAGGTCTTATGATTTGATTTTGATTTCCTCAACGCCTGTTGTGTTTGATAACCTTTTCTAATATGAACTTTTGTTTTCAAAATGTAAAAACAATATTATTTGAATAATTGCGCCTACACGTAAATTCACATTGAAGATAATTGCACTAAAATTATTTTATTTTTAATGCAGCAATTTAGGTTTTTTTTAGAATTTTGTAAGAATTATTGGTTGCATCTATCAATTATAATTTAGCTTTTTATATTTTTGGCATATTTCTTATTGCAAAGGATCGAATACTCGGTTTTTCAGAGAGCTCAAATAATTACAGAATTTAAAAATATAACGGCCATTACTAATTATTTGTTTGAAAGCATGACGTGTATTGAGAGCGTAAGGTGCACAATCTAAAGCAACAATTAAATAGCAAAATTCAGCACAATGTATATATATAAACAATGTCACCTGTTTATGTACAGCATATATTTATTTTAATATATATTCACTTTACTGAAAGCCCAAAAACTCCCATAGTGGAGTTTAACATTTAACAACACTCAACTCATATTATGCAGCACTAGGTCTCAACTTAGCGTGGCTGCTTTGGTGTACATGTGCGTGTGTGCATATATAAACATATGTCTAGGCATATGTTTGCCAGAGTAGACACGGATCTATTTGAGCAAATAACAACGACGCGCTATAAATCACGTGTATTTTCACTGAATTACATACTGTGATTTAGTGGTAACACATTAAGTGTTTTGTGCACTTGAAATTAATAGCTTTTTAAACACATAGCTACTGCGGCTTTTATAAAAAAAAAACAGGTAAGATAAGACAAGAATGATAAAAATAAAACAAATATAAAGATAATAAAATACAAGCAATACGTCGATATATATATAGTAGATAGTAAGAACAAAAGTGCCAAAGTATATACAGTATGCAATCAGTTATATACATATGGTATGTAATTATTCTTCACCAGTTCAATGCACCTACAATGCATTTATGCATAGGTACACACATATGTACCATGGATTCGTATGTACCTACTTTTTATTACCGGTTAACTTGGTGTACATAAAAACCTGTTGCAAGGAAAATCTACCATAACCTCTCTATGAACAACAAGTAAGAATGCACGACTGAGAGATACCCTGCACCCTTTATTATGTACGCGCATAAAACGATAGTGTTTATGTATTATCCTAATGAAATTTAATGCAATAGATTATTTAAGTGCTTTTGCATATTCAAATGTTCATATAAGATGATTAAACATTTGAGATTTTTGTAGATTCCTATCGATTTTAGGAAAACGTGCAGTATTATCGATCATTTTAAATAAACGTAACCTGCCCCTGCTATGGGCGAACGTACTATATTCGAAAACTAAAAGTTTCCGATATCTACGCGTTCATACAGACGGAGGGACAGACAGACGGATATGGCTAAATCGACTCGGCAACTGATGCTGACGAAGAATATATATACTTTACACTTTTAAGCGATTTTCAATGGGTGCAGGGTATACAAAAAACAAAGTCATGGCTGTTCAGAGCTTGTAGATACAAACCTCTAGAATATGCATAAGTAGTAGCCGGGAGATGACATGGCAACAATACAAGTGACGTGGTTTGTGTACACATGTCTAAGCCCCAATTCGATTTCACAACAAACTTGAATGAGGCAGCGCAAAAGTGCTGATAACAAGTTGGGTTCAGCGTCGACCCGACCCCGGCCAAGCTGCCAGATGGTGTGAGCCGGGCCCAACTCATTGAACGAATTATTAAGGCACGAGCAGGCAGCGGAAGCACACGATATACGCACTGCACATTTACTTATTAAGTCTGGAACTAATCCACAGCGATGGCAGCGAACAAGACCTACGAACGTCCTGCGGATTTCATCGATCCTGGCAAGCCCTCAAAATGCACCTGGCACCTGGGCACCAAGGAGCAAACGCCCCACTCACAACGTGACATTGTGCACCAACAAAAGACGTATCCGGACATTCTATCCGTGATCGGAGGCACGCCGCTGGTGAAGCTCAACACCATTCCCGCCAAGGAGGGCATTCAATGCGAGATGTGTGAGTATGGGAAAAATTCAGAATTAGCGTAATGCAAGATCTGATTTCGTAATCGTTTAGTTTTTCAATATTCAGCTCATTTAGCTTCCCAATCGAATTATATTTACACATAGTTCTATCAATAACTGATTTGCACGTGTACTGATTTTATAATTGCAACTGATTAACTTTCACTATCTCTTGTTTAAAAAATTAAAAGTGTCCTCTCATCCATGTCAGCACATTAATTCGCCATTTCTTACACTCGTTCACGGAGTGAAGAGAGTATATTATATATATATATATATATTTTTTCGCCGCTATTGAAGCTGGAGCCTTGAAATTTTAAATATATACTCGTGTATATCTTTGTCAGATAAATTGTAATAATTTGTTGGATACGCCCACTGTGGGCGTGACAAATCGATCGAATTGTTTTGCCACCGAATATGCGTTAATTAATTGTTTTATTTATTTAGATGCGAAGTGCGAATTCTTGAATCCGGGCGGTTCGGTCAAAGATCGGATTGGCTATCGTATGGTACTTGATGCGGAGGAGAAGGGACTTCTCAAGCCGGGCTACACAATCATTGAGCCGACGTCGGGCAATACGGGCATTGGACTGGCCATGGCCTGTGCCGTTAGGGGCTACAAGTGCATCATCGTCATGCCCGAGAAGATGTCCAACGAGAAGGTGTATGCGCTGCGTACGCTGGGCGCCAAGATAATACGCACGCCCACGGAGGCGGCCTACGATTCGCCGGAGGGATACATCTATGTGGCCCAGGAACTGCAGCGCCAGACGCCCAACTCCATTGTGCTGGATCAGTATAGCAATGCGGGCAATCCGCTGGCTCACTACGATGGCACCGCCGCAGAAATTCTGTGGCAGCTGGACAATAAGGTGGACATGATTGTGGTAACGGCCGGTACGGCGGGCACCATCAGCGGCATTGGACGCAAAATCAAGGAGCAGGTTCCAGATTGTCGCGTTGTGGGCGTCGATCCGTTTGGTTCGCTGCTGGCGTCTCCCGCTGCGTTAAACAAGAGTGATGTTAAGTTTTACGAGGTGGAGGGCATTGGCTACGACTTTCCTCCCACTGTCTTCGACGACAAGGTGGTCGATGTGTGGTCCAAGATCTCCGATGCCGACTGCTTCCCCATGAGCCGCCGCCTGAACGCCGAGGAGGGCCTGCTCTGCGGCGGCTCCAGCGGCGGTGCTATGTATGCAGCTCTGGAGCACGCACGCAGCCTCAAGCCCGGCCAGCGTTGTGTGGTCATCCTGCCCGACGGCATTCGCAACTACATGACCAAGTTCGTGTCCGACAATTGGATGGAGGCGCGCGGCTTCAAGCAGCCGGTTAACGAGCACCGTCACTGGTGGTGGACTCTACCCATATCGCAGCTCCAGCTGCCGACTCCCATTGCTCTGCTGCAGTCCGACCAAACTTTTGGCGATGCCATTGCGCTGATGAAGCAGCACCGTGTGGATCAGCTGGCCATGATCGACGAGAAGGATGGGTAAGTGATACTCTAAACAATCCATGTCTTCACATTCTAATCGATCCCCCTCTTTCTCTTCCAGCAGCGTGCTGGGCGTTGTCAGTCAGGAGACGCTCATGAATCAGATTGTCAGCATGAATCGACAGCTGAGTGAGCCCGCCATCAAGGCGCTTAACCAGCGAATCATTCGTCTGACCGAGACTGAAATACTGGGCAAGCTCGCACGCGTGCTTGAGGTTGATCCCAGTGTTCTAATTATTGCTAAGAACTCGGACGCTAAGGACACGATCCTGGCACTGGCCACCAAACTGGATGTCACCTCGTTCATTGCGACCGCCGACGGCGCCAAGCAAAATGGCAATGGCAGCGGCAATCACTAGAGCTCGGGAGGAACGTCGGAACGTCTACATTGATTACTTAAATATCCTTAGAACCCCATCAACTGTGTGCATTTAATATTTGATATTTTAGCTATTAAACTTGAGGTTTTCTCAATGATTTATATCTTTAAATATGTTTAATACGACAGTTGATTGATTTTTATACTCATTCACGAAGTGAAAAGAGTATATTGGGTTTGTGCGATGTCCTTTCTGTTAGTATGAGCGCAATTTTTTTCACCGCTATTGAAGCTAGAGACTTGAAACTTGGAATATATACCTCGGTATACCCGCATCAGATAAAGTGTTACGATTTTTTGGCTACGACCACAGGGGGTGAGGCAAATCGGTTTAATCTATATATCGCCCTGAGGTTTAAAGCTAAATACATAACATTTTGCAGACAGATGACTAATGACCTTCTCTAAATATGGCATACATCATTTTTTGGATACGCCTACTGTAGGCGTGGCAAATCGATTAAATGTATATCTTCCTCAATTTTAAAGCTAGCTACACCAAATTTTGGTTCGGGTACACCGGGTTGGTTAAATCCATATCTTCTACAATTTTAGAGCAATCACCAAATTTGGCAGACATTTTTCTGGTAATCTCAAATTACAAAACAGTTTTCGACTGTTTTAATCTGTTATTATACTGTGAACGAGTATTGCGCAGTCGGTTACACCCGACTTCAACGTTTTTACTTGCTTCTTTTGATATATGCTGTCTAGAAAACAGATATTCTACAGAACCCAGTTGTTGCAATAGAAAACTCCAAGAAGTGAGCTGTTGGAGATTGGAATTGAAGTGTTAGGAACACTTACCGTGCCCATAAATAGCGACGCTCCAATGGCTTAAGCTTCAGTTCGTATCGACTACTGGAGAAGTCACAACAATGATCACAGCTTTGGTTCTAGTAGCTACTCTGGCAGGGATTGCCCAGGCAGTGGACTACTGTGCCCTGCCCACTTGCCTGGACAAGCACATCGCCTGCAACAACAAGGGAGTAAGTCCTTATACTTAACTCTGACAACGCAGCAGATTGCATTTAATTCCTCCGCAGAACTACAGTGAAGCCTGCCCCAAGGATGTACGTGAGGTGAAGATTGAGCCCCAGCAGAAGTTGATCCTGAGCCTGTTCAATGATCTGCGCAACGGCGTCGCCGGCGGCAGCTTTGAAGGTCTGCCGAAAGCGGTGCGCATGGCGAAGATGACGTGGTGCGAGGAGCTCTCCCACCTGGCCCTGCTAAATGTGAAGACCTGCCAGTCGTTGCCCGACAAATGCCGCAGCACCGAACGCTTCGCCTACGCCGGCCAGAATAATGCCATTTTCAGTTACAGCGGCGCCGAGACGGAGTATACCGATGCGGAAATCATCAAGGAGCAGATTGAGAACTGGTTCCAGGAGCGCAGCTCTGCCACGCCCGAATTGCTCTCTAGTTTCCCCGAGGAGTTGCCCAACAAGAACGTGGCCAAGTTCACCATCGCCGTGGCCGAGAAGAACACCCATTTGGGCTGTGCCGCCGTGCGCTTCTCTCGCGATTTCTACAACCACTTTGTGCTCACCTGCAATTTTGCCACAACGAACATCATCGGCCAGCCGGTGTACACGGCCGGAGAGAAGGCCACAACGGGCTGCAAGAACCGTTATGGCGCCGCCTTCGACTATCCCAATCTGTGCTACGCCAAGGAAATCTATGACAATGAGAAGATCGTAGCCGATATCAAGCTGAACTAAACACAGGCTGGCTGGCCGGAAAATCTATATAAACACTGACATATTGAAGCTGTAACTAAAGCTAATAAAAACTTATTGCAAAGTAATATTGTTTATTCAGGAATTGTTGCTAGATATTCAATATTATTAATTCCAGTAGAATATGAGTTAATTGAAAAACAGCAAACAAAAATTATAAATCAAAAAATTCAATTGGTTCACAGCTAGATAATATTCATAGACTTCAAGTTTGATAGAGCGCATTGTTCTAATAGCGCCAAGGTAAATATAAAATAATAGATTTTCAAAAGATCAAAATGGCTCGCCTGGATTTACTCTAATGACTCTTTTTTCTTTTGTGCTTTGGCGTGTTCCTCGACCTTTTTATGGGATTTGGTTGTCAGGTGCTGCATATAATGTTTCTGCAGCTTAAAGCTCTGCTCGCAAATGTCACAGCTGCAAAATAGATCGATAGATACACGTTAATATTCAGATTCAGTAGTAGCCTCTTTAGCTTAAGCTACCTAAAATTACGGCTCATGGTGTGAACCATTTGATGGGCCCTGCAGTCGCCTTTAGTCACAAAGGTTTTATCGCAATAGTCGCACTGAAAGGGTCGCATACTGCCAGCCATGTGCACTCTGTGGACATACAAGATCATATACATTAAAATGAATGTAAATATATTTTAATTTCCCTCACCTCTCGTGCGTGCTCCGATTGCTGCAGTGCCGAAATGATTTGCCGCACGCATAACGGCACGGATATGGCCGCACATTGTCGTGCGTGCGCTGATGATTGTTCAGTTCGGCAGTTGTGGAAAAGGCGGCGCTGCACAACTTGCACTTGTGCGGCCGGGTGCCCGAGTGCCGCACAATATGGTTGCGCAGATTGAAACCGGTGGTAAAATTCTTGCCACACATGTGGCAAATATGCTCGTCCGCCTGCCCGTGGACGCGTCTCTTGTGCTTCTTGAGGAAATGCCTGCTGTGAAACTTCTGGCCACAGTCCTCGCACTTGTGCCCGAAATGAACGCCAATGCTCTTCAGATGCTCAACGAGCGGGGCAGAATATTTGAAATCGTGCCCACAATGCTTGCACACAAATCTGAAATCATTTCACAGATATAGAAGAAGTTAAGTATGCTATATGTAAGCAAACCTGGTATGAAGCTGTATGTCGTGCAACTGATGCATGTGCATCTTTAGTAAATCTTGACTATTAAAGGTCAGTCCGCATTGATGGCACTGGTATTTATGGTTTCGTGGCTCCTTTTTGAACTTCTTCCTGGTCGGCGGTGTTGGTGTCGATGGCATTGGTTGCACATCAACTTCTTCATAATAGTTTTCGGCATCAGAAATGTCCATTTCTTCGAGTCGTTCTTCTTCTATCTCGTTGTCTGTATGGCTGGGGCTGTGCTGTGTAGTTGACTCTGGATATGCCAACATTTCTGGCTCCAACTCCTCCTTGACTTGCACTTTGATGCGGGCTTGTGATTGTGCCGCAATGCAAACCTTGCGAAACTCAGTGGCGATCTCCAAATTATACTGACAGTGCCGGCAAATAAAGTCCGAGAGTTCTTCTTCTTGTTTCAGCTAAAAAAAACAATGGCAAAAGAGTTCAGCTTTTAGAAAACAAAGCTCTGCAGAGTTCACACTTACCAGCAGCGCTGTTAGCTCTTTGATTTGCCACAGAAGCTTATGATATTCGGGCTTAAATAAATTCTGCGCGGTGCGATGGTCTAATGGCTGCGCGCACGTTCTGCAAAGTACATCCAGATTTGTGCTCTTTGGTTGATTTCCCTGCTGTAAACGAGAGAAGGGAAATTGAAATATGATATCAAATATTGACAGCACAGCTTACATGTGGATGTTTTGAAGATTTGCTCAAAGAAAAAACGGTGCCCTTGTCGTCAACAAGAACAACATTATTGTCGTCGACATCAACATCGTCGTCATCATTGCCATCATCATCATCTTCAACGCTATTGTGGACGTCGTATGCGCCATCCAAGTATTCCGTATCCGTATATTCGGTATACTCTTCCAATACTGAGTCGTTAGTAGGAGATTCATCCAAATGGGCCGAGTCGGCGCTCGAGCTAAGAGCTATAAGTTAAGAGCAAGCTTCAGTTGTTCGAGTCGAATACTTACTTTCTGTCCTTTGACATCTCCTGCAGGAATGCCATGTCGTCGGCGAACTCCCACTGAATGTCTGGGGTCTCCAAGGGATCGGCCTCGCCCGCGTAGTCCTCATCCTCCGCCTTGAAGCGGCTGGAAGCCGACTTGCAATGGTAGCGGTAACTCTGCCGCAGCGAGCGCCAAGCGACCTTGCATTCTTGCGCTTCATCAGCAAGTATCAAATCATTTTAATTTGCTGCACTTGTTTTTGAATCCAAAACTTACGGTCTCTGTCCATCTCAGCCCCAACTGACAGCCAAGCCGCCTTTATGCAAATGAGATCATTGTGCTCGCTGTCCTTCATATCCCAGAGTAAACGTCGGACCCTAACTGCAGCGATGAGCCGTGTTTTATCCTCCTTTTTAAAGCGCAGCCACTTTTTGCGATGGTTCGTGAACATTTTATCAATTTTATTGCGAATAATTGAAGTCAACTAATCCCGCTTTACAGCCGTCAAGCATGAATGTGCGCTGTGCTCGTTCTTGACAGTCTGTTTGATATTTGAAATACTGACTGCTTGTTCAAGATTGCCAGATTCTAAACGGTTTCAAAAGCGATAAACACTAATGATTTTTATAAAAATTTGTTTTCAAATTTTTTATTGATGTTTTTTTGTCGGTATCAGAACAGCGTA
The DNA here is from genome assembly GCA_035041545.1 of Drosophila colorata. Taxonomy (NCBI): domain Eukaryota; kingdom Metazoa; phylum Arthropoda; class Insecta; order Diptera; family Drosophilidae; genus Drosophila; species Drosophila colorata. Next base: position 121,231 of record JAWNLD010000423.1, read on the forward strand.
TGCTCCTTTAAACGTAAATGCACAGAAAGAAAATTGCCATTCACACAAAGTTCTGTCAGCTGCTTATTGTTGTTGACAATCACACAAACGCAATTTTTTCAAGCTGTTCTGTAAATAGCATTTATTCAAATTTAAAACAAATGCAAAGCTAATAATAATAAACCTAGTCACCATCGGTTTTACTTTTGTGCAGTTTGGTGCGTTGATGTAATGATAAATGTGAAGGTCGCAAAAACCATTGATCGCACCGCGCACAGCTGCAAGAGAAATAAGTTGCAAATATTACGCTGCTAAATAACATTCTCACAATTTCCTTACTGATACTTTCGATTATTAACATGCACACGCTCGTGCATTTTTCGAACCGAAGTGGATGTGAAGGTTTTATCACAATATTGGCAGGCAAATGGCCGTTCGTTTGTATGAGTTCTAAAACGATGACAATGTGTGTTACCAAGTGCATTTAAAAAAACAAACAGGTTAAGCAAACCTTTCATGGACCGCTTTAGTACTTGTGCCCCGAAATGATTTGTCGCAAAAACGACAGCTGTAGGGTCTTGCGTTGGTGTGCAGTATCTTGTGACGCTGCATCTCGTTCCTCGTGTAGTATCTGCTTTGACAAATATCGCATTCGAATTCCTTTTTGCCAGTGTGCCGCAGCATGTGCAGTTTTAAATATGTGGAACAGCTAAATTCACCGCCACACTGTTCGCAAATCCAAGTCCTCGCCTTCGTTTGCGCATTTTTCTTGTTTTTGGTTTTATTTAATCTCTTGTCCTGAACTTGTATGTGACCTAGAAGTACCGTTGCTTCGATGTTGTGGCTGTGGCTTTCGTTATCTGACCTTGTTTTTCCCTTTAGTAATTCATAACTGCTGTCGTTACTTTTCCCCTCTATAACATCTATTTCTTCGTAGTCCAATGTTGTATTCACTGAAGGCAAAATGGCCTGATCTGTGCCGGTTCTTATGTCCTTTTTTACGGCAACCAACAGTTTTTTATGGGTAGCGAGGCAGTTCGTGCGGAACTTTGCGATTTGTTCCAACATGCATTTACACGCAATGCATATGTACTTCGGCAGGGTGTTATCATTTTCAATCTGTAATGTTTGAAATAACAGCCTTGAAAAAACAAAACGTAAACAACTAACTTACCAACATGTCAGTAATGTCTTCGAGTATGGTTAAAAAAGGGTAGTTCAGTTTGTCAAACAGCTTGGCGTCCAGCTCCTCATTTATTTTTGTGCCGCAAGTGCGACAAAGAGAGCGCCAGTCATTCATCGTGTGTTTAGTTGCAATCACAAGCCATATTTACGTTTTGAAGACGTTTGTTGTTAGTTTCCGGGCGAATGGCAAATAAATAAGTAGGACAATATTTGTCGATTTCATTTCTTAGATGTCTCCAAATTTCTTAGGTACACACTGATCATTCAACATATTTAAAACTAAATGTACGATACGATGATATAGATGCATATTTACCTATAAAAAATTTAGTATTGTAACTAAATCCAGGTTAAAAATACAGAATAGTTGAAAAACATTAAACTATATTTTAAAGGTTAAGAACTAATTTCCCTCTGTGTATGGCATTTTTAGTGCATTTCAGATATATTCATGTGTGCACACTGCTCCAATTTTAACTTGAGATTTCGTAAACAAATTAAAAATATCAATGCAAAATGTCGATTCACTGTAGAACTTGTGGAGAACCAATTTACCATCTGAACCCCAGAAACATTTTTAAACATGAGAACGAGGATATTCGGCACAACATCCAAGCGGTAACTGGGATTAGGGTAAGCGGCCTCAAGTCGAATCGGCGTCTTTCACGAAAATTTTAGTTTTTCATTATTAACTTGTTTTCAGTTGTCTTACGATGCGGACTTGCCTAGTCATATATGTTCCTGCTGTTATCTGGACCTGAACCATGCGATGGCATTTCGTGAGCGCTGCCTAGAAACGAACAAGCAGTTGATTGAGACTAAAACCAAAGGCGAATTCATTCCCATACACTTTCAGCCAATTGATCCATTGGATGAGCGCGATTTGACTGAAGACGAAGAGGAGGATGCGATACAAATGAAAGATGAATTTCCCAGCTCCAAAAATACCAAAGTAGCATTACGAAAGGAAAGCAAGGATAAAATAGAGGTAGCGCCAAAACCGTCAACCTCTAGCCACCTCTCGCCTCGAGTACGAATTATGCGTTGTCGAGATCCAAGGAATGCCCGTCAAGCAGTTACTCGCCCTGTGGTATCAGTGACTATAAGCCAGCCGGCAAATGATAGGCGGCTTGTGGGGGCGGCGACACATCCTCCCGCTGGACCACGCTGTGTAGCAGTTCGGCCAACAGCAACTATCGCTCCGAGGCCAGCTACAGATTATAGATATCCAGCTCCTCGTCGCGATAAAGTTAAGAAATCAAAGAATAAAAAAGCTAGGGCTACGCCACTGGAGAAAAAATATGTATGCGACCAGTGTGGTTGGTCCTTCCGTGATTTAAGCAACATGAAGGATCATCGGTTGCGTCACTCGGGCGTGAAAAAGTTTGAATGCGAGGAATGCGGCAGCAAATTTTTCACCCGACCTCTCTTAATGCTTCACGTCCGTGTGCATCACAAGGGCGAGAAGCCGTTTGTTTGCAAATACTGCGGCATGGCCTTCCGCAACAGTCCCAGTCGCTGTCGGCACGAGCGGTGAGTAAAACAACTAGCCAAGGAACATTTGACTTATGTGCATTTCCCCTTTTTTTTTTAGGAAATATCACGCAAAGGAATTGCCTTTCATGTGCAGCCTTTGCAGCAGAACTTTCATAAGCAAAGTAAGTTTGGAAAAGCACAAAGTTACGCATATCACAGGGGAAACGATTCATCGGTAAAGTTATAACACTCTAATATGACGACTTTTATTTATATCTGTTTATTTGTTTAGCTGCGAAACATGCAAAAAGACCTTTAAGGGACTCACGTATTTGAAAAATCATTACGTCACGAAGTTCCATCAGAGGAGAGTTAATCAGATGTTAAGGGATGATTACGATGAAGCTGAAATGTCAACGCTCAGCGATGAGGATATCGATTTTGATTTTCCCGATTCTATTATTGAAGAGATCGACGAATAAATCAAAATGACTCAAGATGCTATAACTACGATTTTTAAAATATATTTTTGTAAGAATTTAAATAAACAATAATGGTATTCCACTAAAATAAATTACCATGGCCTAACAACAAATATGGTTATCAACATTGTTTTATATAATTACAATATTAAACATTATACAAAATAAAAAAATTGCACAAATGTTTTATAGGAAAACCATTTGGTAAGTACCATGCTTATTTATTGTTATTATCGAAGTTTTTATTTAGCCATTCACAGCCATTGCTTACACCAAAAAATACTTAAACAGAATAACAGCCCTGACTTTCTTGGGAATCTACAACAAATTTACGCAAACAAAATTTGATGTTTTATAAAATGTCGATTCAATGCAGAACTTGTGCCGAAAAGATTTTTAATCCAAATGCCAAAAATTTGTTTGAGCAAGAAGACAATGAGATACTGCTGAACATTGAAATTCTTACAGGAATCAGGGTAAACATTTCACTGAACTCCGAATATATATAAAAATTCACATGATTATAGGTAACTGAGGAGCAGCATATGCCCAAGCACATTTGCACCTGTTGCCACCTGGACCTGTACCATTCAATATCGTTTCGCGAGCGCTGCCTAAAATCGGAGCAGTTCTTGCAGACCGCTAAGCAAAAGGACCCACTTACAACCACAGAAGCCCTTGCACCAAATGCAGCATTATTCCAACCGCAGAGCGCGACAGAAATAGGTCGAACAGATGATCTCATAGTGAATACACCAGATGCAGAAATCTTAAGTCGCCATGCTACCCAACGACGCATTTTGCGTGCTCGTAAACATAATTCGAATACGCTGACGGAGGAATCTACAGAAGAGTGTAACAAATACGCTTCAAATACTGCTAAAACATCATCTGTGAAATTGACTCCAGCTGATCCTGGATTTAAGTCTTCACCTTGCTGCAGTTCAAGCAATGGTGAAGAAAGCACCGGTACATCAACGGAAGAAGAGCTGAACGAGATGAGTGCCTTTGAGGAGACTTCTGAATTCCAGGAAGCAGCAGAAGCGTCGCCAGCACCCAGTTCATCATCTCCTGTTGCCCAGCTCTTAGCGGCACGAGATAATGGCACTGTGGCCAAGAAGAAGGATAAGCCGCCGGGTGAAGCGAAGGTCTTTATCTGCGACCTGTGTGGTCATCAATCGTCAAATCCAAAAAACCTGGATATCCACATTCTGCGCCATAAGGGTGAAAAGAATTTTGAGTGTACGGAATGCGGCACCAAGCACTACTCCAAATACCTACTGCAATTGCATGTTCGGGTGAAGCACCAAGGAGAGATGCCATTTGAGTGCAGATTTTGTGGCCAGCGCTTTTATTCTGGCAGCACACGTCAACGCCACGAACAGTAAGGATGATTAAAAGAAAACTCTATTAATGTCACTGAAATTTCATCTTTTGCAGAGTGCGGCACATCAGGAGCTGGTCATATGAGTGCAAGATTTGCGGCAAAAAGTATAACACGAAATCGTGCTTGAATAAACATGAATTCCTGCACTCTGGCTTGCGACCATATCGGTATGCTTGGATTAATGGCTTCTTTGACTTTCTTTCCTCAAATGAATTCCGTCTTTCAGCTGCGAACTGTGCAATGTGGCCTTTCCCCGCAAGCCGGGCTTAAGAATCCATTGTCGTACCAAGCAGCATCAAAAGAGGGCAAGCGAAGCGTTAAACAATCAGCTTGGAGAGATAAAAGAGAGACCTGCTACAGACGAGGCAATCGTCTTTCCCGGCTCCATAATTGAGGAGCTTGACGTGTAAACTAGAGTTGTACCGAATCGTTCACTTAACTGAATGAACGAACGGACTAAATCCCAGATTATAGTTCATCGTTCGTTTTATTCCTATTTTTGTTTGTTTCGCCTTGTCTTTTAATACGTTTAAATTAACGTCTTAGAATAATTAACATTAATCCAATAAAAGAATGAACAAATTTTGTTTTGCTCTTAATTTGAATTTATTTTTAAACCTGACGCCTTATATAAGACAATTGCGAGTTTTTTCGACAGTTATATATATATATGATATATGTTAAACACAAAGATTCTTTTTATTGCATTCATTTATAAATAAGTTATGAACTAAGTAAACGATTCGTTCGTTCGTTTAGTAAAAATTTAACTGAACTTGCTCTTTAAATACAACTCTAGTGTTAACGGATAAGCGCGTTAAATAACAATGCCATTCACAACGCAACGTAATGCAGCAGCTGTTTTTATGCTATTCACACACTGTTTTCCAGAAAAAAAAACAATAAAAAAACTACCGGAAGGTAAACAAAATTGTTAAAATGTCGACGTTAGTTTTGTGTAGAACGTGTGGCGAAAAGATTTACAACCTCAATGCCAAGCATCTCTTCGAGCAGGAAAGTAAAGAGATATTGGACAAGATCGAAACACTGACAGGCATCTGGGTAAAACTTAGTTTGTGAAATGCAAACAGGTGGCTATTAAACTGTAATTTAAATGCTTTCCGTTTTATAGCTAGATGACGTTGAGGATATGCCTAAGCACATTTGCGCCTGCTGCTATTTGGACTTGAATCATTCGATTGCCTTTCGGGAGCGTTGCATCCAAATACAAAAACTTCTGCACAGCGAAGGAGGGCTGCAAAGGGACACTTCTGCACTAGATCCACTGAATACCCCAAACAAATCACAGGTTTGTAGCAGGAAGCAAACGCAGCGCACAATAGTGCGTGCGCATACGGAACCGTATTATGTATCCCCCCACCGCAATATCGTGCGGGCCCGCTCTCCAAAGCAACCATTGAGCATGAATAAAGCGATAACAGAAGCTCCAGTGGCCAGTCAGCATACAAGAAACGCCGTCAAACATGTTATCATGCTAGCCCGCAACAAGAGAGATATAAACACTGCAAGTGTCGCTGCCCCAGCACAGTCAGAAGATTATGATAGGCACAAAAGTAAGCCCAATGTGAGGCGACCTGGGACCGACAAGACCTACGTCTGTGATCAATGCGGAAAATGCTTTACGGATGCCAGCAACTTGAAAGTGCACATTGTACGGCACACGGGTGTCAAAAACTTTGAGTGCACGGAATGCGGCAGTAAGTACTTTACGCGGCATCTGCTCAACTTGCACATCCGCGTCAGGCACCAGGGAGAGATGCCCTATGCGTGCAAATATTGTGATCAGCGCTTCTACACGAGCACCGCTCGCTGTCGCCATGAACGGTATGGATCATACTATTGCTACCTATCTGTATTTTCGCTCAATCTCTTTTCTGTAGAGTAAAACACACAAGGAAATTGTCATATGCCTGCAGGCTGTGCGGAAAAACGTACCTCACCAAATCGTGCCTGAATAAACACGAGTTCCTTCACACGGGCGAACGACCACATCGGTATGTTTATCCAACTATTTTAATCTGATGAGTGCTAAGCTGATTTATTATCTTTCAGATGCGACATTTGCGATGTGGGCTTTCCCAGAAATACGAACTTAAAAATTCACTACCGTTCAAAGCAACATCAGAAAAGGGCTAGCGAAGCGCTGGACAAGCAATTCGATATAATAGATGCAATATCGGATGGAGAAACTGAATTTGATTCAATAATTGAAGAATTTGATGTGTAAACACGTATCGCAACAAAGTATTTATGATGCAGTCATTAAGGCAACTTGATTCCTTGATTCTATAAAGCACGAGCTCGAACAACAAATTTACAAATACGAATTAAATTTAAATGCATCAATCTAGTGGCCAAAACATGATCAAAATGATAAAGATCATGAAAATCGGTTAAGTTTTGACAAAGTTATGGTACTTTGAAATATAGCGTTTGGGTTCGGGAACTTTACATGTCAAACTTTTTGTCAATTTTGGCATGATTTTTGACAGAAAAATCGACCCCCTCAGAATCACTTTTAAAGTTGCTTTTTATACTAATTTTGGTACCCGTAACCGATTAAAAATAAAATTTTGCAATTTTAAAATGAAAAAAAAAATGTATTTTCCAAAATAAGTAAGGGGGGAGCAAAGCATTTTTTTTTTTTAAGTAAAAAAACATTATTTTTGAATACGAATTAAGTTTGAATGCACAATTAGAGGCTAAACCATGATCAAAATGGTACAGATCATGAAAATCGGTTAAGTTTTGACAAAGTTATGGGACTTTAAAATCAAGCAATTTGGATTAGGGAACTTTACATTAATTAATTAAAAATAAAATTTTGCGATTTTAAAATTTAAAAAAAATTCGGTATTTCTTCGCACTATGAAACCGAACTAAAGTCATTTTCAAAAAAAAAAAAATGATTCACTTGGAGCCATTCACAAAGCTACGCGTTTAGTTCACTTGCTATGCACAGGTAACGAATTATGCACTGAACAAAATAACAGCTCTGTTCTTGCCGATACACGCTTGTAATGTGGATGGCATATAAACAAATCCAAAAACACGAAACAAATATAATTTTATAATGTCGGTTGCATTTCTATGTAGGACTTGCGACAAGCAGATCAATTGTCTCAGCGCGAAAAACCTTTTCGCAGATGACGACGAAGTGATTTTAAAGAAATTAAAAGACATAACTGGCATCTGGGTAAGGATTGTAATGAAAAAAGCAACATTATTTACATTAATAAATTCATAGTTGACGGATGGCTTCAATATGCCCGTAAAGATATGCGCGTCTTGTTTAGCGGACTTGGAGAATGCCATCGAATTCCGAGAGCGTTGCCTAAAAATGAATAACTTTTGGTTGCAAACAAATTGTAAATCCGAAATTGAACAGATCCAAAATCAGATTATCAACGATCCTTTATTTAATGAAAGAGAGTTAAATATTAAGCACGAGCCGGCGGAAGATCTCAGTGGCGATGCCACAGACCAGTCGGATCACGAGTTGCCTCTCAGAAATCAGCTGCAGGAACAAATGAAATCAAACTATGATAAAATCGTTGGCTATTGCTCCACGGATGAAGATGCCGCTACGCCGGATCATCTTTCAGGGGTTGCGTTTCAGGGGCAATCACGCAAATATTTGCACGAAGAGTTCAGCATGAGCTTCGATGATAAATCGAATGAGAAGCAACTGCTCGTTGCCTACTTGGACTCAACGGACGCTGTGGCTGATAGTGAACACTTAGTGCCCGTCTGTGCCCCATCCTCTTCCACTGAATCACAGCGTTCAAGGCCTTTTTATTTAAGATTAAGGCCAACGAAAGCGAGAAAAGTGAGAAAAGCTGGTGCAATCCAGAAAGAGATATCCAGATCGCCCGCCAAACGGGTGCGGAAGTTGGCAGACTACTTCTGTGATCAGTGCAGCAGGCATTTCAACGATAAGGCCAACTTTAATCGACACCAACAACGGCACTTGGGCGTGAAGAAGTTCGAGTGCCAGGAATGCGGCCACAAAGATTATTCGCAGCATTTAATCAATTTGCACACCCGCATCCAGCACCAGGGCGAGAAGCCCTACGCCTGCAAATACTGCGGGGAACGCTATAAACACAGCATGGTGCGATTGCGACATCAACGGTAACCACGACTTAAAGATTTAAATACTAATTAAAGAGCGATATTTTCGCTTTTGTGACGTCAAAATTTTAAAAGCTCCGAACTTTTTGCTTTTTTTGCTTCATTGCCTTTCATTTTAATTTCACACAATTTCACCTTTCCGCAGTAATCACATCGAGTATTTGGAATCTGTTGCCGTGGTACCCGCCTTTACCTGTAAATTGTGTGGCAAGACATTTAGGAATAAAAGCGTTTTGGACACACACGCTGTTGTGCACACCGGTGAACAACCATTCTGGTAATTATATACACAAAATGTTCTTCTAATTTTTAAATTGATCAACTTTTTGCTCCACAGCTGCGATATATGTAATGTGTTTTTTAATAGGAAATCCAGTTTGCGCACTCATTACCGCTCAAAGTTTCATAAAAATAATACTAACTTGAAATCAGATTAGCTGGAGCTAACAATTAATAAAGAATTTGAATTAAGTTTTTGTCTTTGTTTATTTTATTTTCCTGCCTGTTTCGCAAGCTATCGGTATTTAAAAACATATCGATGACATATCAATTTAAATGCAGAATCAATCTAGAGGCCAAACCATGATAAAAATGGTAAAGATCATGAACATCGGTTAAGTTTTTGACTTTGAAATATATAATTTTTAGTATTTGTCATTGATGAGCGCAATCTAACTGCTAGAGACTTAAGAATAGAGAGGTTCGCATGATTCAAGCTATTTTGGTATTTCTTCGCATTATGAAACCGACCTAGTCATTTTAAAAAAAAAGAAAAATTATTCACACTCACAAAGCTATGCGTTTAGTTCAGTTGCTATTCACAGGTAACGAATAATGCAATAAACAGAATAACAGCTCTGTTCTTGCCGGTGCACGCTTGTAATGTGGATGGCATATAAACAAATCCAAAAACACAAAACAAATATAATTTTATAATGTCGGTTGCATTTTTATGTAGGACTTGCGACAAGCAAATCAATTGTCTCAGCGCGAAAAACCTTTTCGCAGATGAGGACGAAGTGATTTTAAAGAAATTAAAAGACATAACTGGCATCTGGGTAAGGATTGTAATGAAAAAAGCAACATTATTTACATTAATAAATTCATAGTTGACGGATGGCTTCAATATGCCCGTAAAGATATGCGCGTGTTGTTTAGCGGACTTGGATAATGCCATCGAATTTCGAGAGCGTTGTCGAAAAATGAATAACTTTTGGTTGCAAACAAATTGTAAATCCGACATTGAACAGATCCAAAATCAGATTATCAACGATCCTTTATTTAATGAAAGAGAGTTAAATATTAAGCACGAGCCGGCGGAAGAGCTCAGTGGCGATGCCACAGACCAGTCGGATCACGAGTTCCCTCACAGAAATCAGCTGCAGGAACAAACGAAATCAAACTATGATAAAATCGTTGGCAATTGCTCCACGGATGAAGACGCCGCTACGCCGGATCATCTTTCTGGAGTTGCGTTTCGGGGGCAATCACGTAAATATTTGCACGAAGAGTTCGTTATGAGCTTCGATGATAAATCGCATGAGGAGCAACTGCTCGTTGCCTACTTGGACTCAACGGAGACTGTGGCTGATAGTGAACACTCAGTGCCCGTCTGTGCCCCATCCTCTTCCACTGAATCACAACGTTCAAGGCCGTTTTATATAAGATTAAGATCAACGAAAGCGAGAAAAATGGCAAAAGCTGGTGCCAAAAAGCCCGCCAAACGGGTGCGGAAGTTGGGAGACTACTTCTGTGATCAGTGTGGCAGGCATTTCAACGATAAGGCCAACTTTAATCGACACCAACAACGGCACTTGGGCGTGAAGAAGTTCGAGTGCCAGGAATGCGGCCACAAAGATTATTCGCAACATTTAATTAATTTGCACACCCGCATCCAGCACCAGGGCGAGAAGCCCTACGCCTGCAAATACTGCGGCGAACGCTATACAAACAGCATGGTGCGATTGCGACATCAACGGTAACCACGATTAAAAGATTTAAATACTAATTAAAGAGCGATATTTTCGCTATTGTGCCGTCACTATTTTAAAAGCTCAGAATTCTTTGATTCATTGCTTACCTTTCATTTTAATTTCACACAATTTCACCTTTCCGCAGTAATCACATCGAGTATTTGGAATCTGTTGCCGTGGTACCCGCCTTTACCTGTAAATTGTGTGGCAAGACATTTAGGAATAAAAGCGTTTTGGACACACACGCTGTTGTGCACACCGGTGAACAACCATTCTGGTAATTATATACACAAAATGTTCTTCTAATTTTTATATTGATCAACTTTTTTGCTCCACAGCTGCGATCTATGTAATGTGTTCTTTAATAGGAAATCCAGTTTGCGCACTCATTACCGCTCAAAGTTTCATAAAAATAATGCTAACCTGAAATCAGATTAGACTGGAGTTAACAATTAATAAAGAATTTTAGTTAAGTTCTTATTTTTTTGTGTTTATTTTCCCGCCTGTTTCGCAAGCTATCGGTATTTAAATACATATCGATGACATATCGACTGCATACTACGCGGCTAGCATATGTTCGCCGACCCTGGCACTAGGTCTGCAAATGAGACGTCACAAATAAAAAGAAATTGTACAAAAATGAAGTGTGCGGTGCAAAACTGCGGCAACAAGTTCAAGTCGAGACAGAAACATTCACAGCAACTGAGTTTTTTTAGCTTTCCGAAAAATCCAGATACTTTGAAAAAGTGGATTTCGTTTTGCCGCAAAAGCAACAAAGAGAAACTGAGGGCGCCTCAAAAGAGCGTCATTTGCAATGAGCACTTCAAAGAGGAAGACATCCAAGGAGGACTGCAATTCCAAATGGGTGCGTATTATTATTTACATTTAAATGCACTTTAGCACAAAATCTTTTGCGATGTGCAGGCCTGTGCTCGAAGCGAACGCTTCGACCGGGCGCCGTGCCGTGCATCAACAAAAACGATGTAAGCGCGCTCGAGCGAGAGCGCTCGGAAAAGAAGAAGAACAAGAAGCTGGTCGCCGAGCTGCTCGAGGAGGCTGCCGCCCGCGAAGCAGCCGAAGCCAGCGGAGCCATTGTTATAGCACCGGACTTCATCAGGAACACGGGCATTGTCTCGGTGCCCGACTTTGTTAGCGCCAACGGAAACGCCTTCATTCCGTTCACACCGACGCCCAGTGAAAGCGATCCTCTAGCCGAGGAGCAGGCGGAGGCGGACGAGTGCACCAAGAGTGCCCCAGATGAAAGTTCTGCTGCACAGCAAAAGTGTCGCACCTGTCACGAACTGTTTGTGGTTGATGACAATGCCAAGGATCTGAGCGATGATCAGAACGCCGTAATGCTATATCATATCGAGGTTATTACCGGCATTTGGGTTAGTGTCTGTTAAAGTAACTATATTAGTAGACCCAGTCCAGTTCAATGTACAAATGTTTGAACTTGCAGATCCAGTGCAAAGAGGGCATGTCTCCATTCATGTGTCCAAGCTGCGTCCGTAATCTCCGTACATCCATCGAGTTCCGAGAGACGTGCATACAAACCGAACTACACCTGGTTGGGGGCGCTGCTGAGTTCCTTCCGGCTGTTATTAAGGAAAACGATTCAGAGCCTTGGACTGCGCAGGATGCAAATGATGGCCAGGAGCTGCTGCAGATCAGTGAGCACATTGTCAAAGAAGAATATGTTTCTGTATTTCCGGCCGAGGATCAGAATGGCCAAACAACTATTGTAGAGCCTTTGTCCCTGGCCACAGCAACGCAAAAAACGATAGAGGCCATAAATCCAGCGGGCGCAGATCCCAAAAGTATTGCACTGGGCGCCCAAATCTATGTAGACCTTCTAAACGAATACCGCGGCAAGGACAAGGTACCGCGTCCAAGACAGCGGAAGGTGACAATAACAAGGACAAAATCGGTTAGACAAAGGAAACGCAAGCCGCGCGATCCAAAACCGAAACGGCCCAAACGCACGAAAGAGGAAAGGAATCGCATCCGGCGCGAGCAGATCAGAGCCATGCCGCTCAATCATGTGTGCGATCAGTGCGGCGCCTCATTCCGAGTTCGCTGCAATTTAACCATACACATGCTGCGGCACACGCGCACCAAGAACTATCCCTGCCCCGAGTGCCCCAAAAAGTTCTACGATGCCTACATGCGCAATATTCACATACGCGTGCGCCACCGAGGCGAACTCCCATTTGCCTGCAATTATTGCCGAAAGGCATTTGGTTCGTCCAACACGCGTTATCTGCACGAAAAGTGGGTTAAACATTAGACATTTTAATTAGTCAAATATAAATAGAAATCATTACAGGAAGGTTCACGGCGCATCACCTCGTATTCACAGGAACGCGAGTCGCCTGAACAAACGCCTCGAATTGAAGGAGGAGCAGCTGACGCAGGAAGAGCTGGACCAAAAGGCAAACTTGCGCCACTTTTGCACCTATTGCGATAAGAGTTATGCAACAAAATATGCACTAAATTGGCATATTAATCACCACACCGGTTTGATGCCATTCAAATGCAAACTCTGTGATACGAGCTTCGCGGATCCCCAATCGAAAAAGAAGCACGAGATGACGCATGACAGCAAACGTCCCTTCGAATGCGACATCTGTCTGAAGGGCTTTTATGTGCGCAGCAAGCTGAAGGAGCATGAACGCATTCACACCGGCGAACGTCCTTATAGGTTCGTATATCGATGATTGTTAACTTAATAAACTATACAAAATATATATACAATTTCTGCTTGCAGGTGTGACGTTTGCAACGCTTTCTTTCGATACAAGTTTAATCTATACTCGCATCAGTTTAGTAAAATGCACAAGGAGAATCTGCGGAAGCCAACAAAGATTGAAATTATCGACGATTCAAATTGAAATTTGCGATTATTATTTGCATAATTTTATGAAAATGTAAAACTCACACTGCGAATTCTTTTAAGGAATTTTATTAAATTAAGTCTCAAAGTTAGACAAAATTGTTTTCATGATCTCGCGCCCAAGTTCAGCGATTTCTTTTGTTGCTGTTGCAATTTTTTGTTTTTCAAGCGCACATTAGCAATATGATTCGAAGAATTGGCGTGCTGCGTAAGGTTGCCGGCGCGCAGGAACCAAAGATCGCAGACGTCACAGCTATGCAAAAAACGGAGAAAATAGGCTTAAGCAATTTTAAAATATATTTTTAACTAACAGCTCTTACTGAAATGTGCGTTCGCCTCGTTTAATAACCTCGGTTTTGGACTGTGGTCCTCGTCCCTTCTTGCAGGCCTCCCTATAAGTAGATACAGTTAGTTTCTGTAATAAAGCCTCCTTTTCGCGTTGTTTTACCCACCGTTCGTGGCGCACCCGCGAGCTGTTTGTGCTGTAATATAGGCCACAGAAGGTGCATTCGTAGGGACCCTCCGTATGCTTGAGCTGGTGTCGTCGCAGCAGATGCAGTGTGTAGCACTTCTCATTGCACAGCGTGCACGCGTAGTTCTTGGTGCCGGTGTGCCGCAACAGGTGCACGTTGAGATTGCTGCCGTCTTTGAACTGGCGGCCACAGTGCTCACAGATGCAGGGACGCGCCGATGCCCACTGTCGTTCGCGATCCACAATTCGCTTCGGCTGCTCTTCGTTGGTGAGCTTGATGTACATGGTTCTCTTGCCCACGCGCATTGTGTACTTGCGGGAGCCCGTTTTGGGCTTTCTATGCGCAGTTGAGATCATTTCAGGCTCGGGCTGAGCAGCCGCACCCGGAGAAGCATCAATGGCCGGCTCATCCAATTCGTCATCAAAGAATGGATCGGCATAGCCATCGGAATTGGGCTGATCTTCAAAAAAGGAATCGCTCATTTCATCAACGTCTGCTGAAAGCTGATTATCAGCGTCATTGTCGATCTGATCGGGAGTGGGCTCCACCTTAATATCGGGCTCCTCAATACGAAGCGGATCGGCAATTTTAACCTCTTCTAAAGTAACGGGCGCAATATCATTATTTGAACTCAATTTGGTTTTACGTTTAACGAGGAAGCATTCAATTTTCGCGCAACGCTTGCGAAAGGAGCTCAATTTCTTGAGCAGCGTCTGACAGTCCTCGCACACATATTTGGGAAAACCAGCAAAATTTTCCACCTGGGGGAAAATACATATTAGTAAATTGGCGACAGCAATTTATTTTTGTACCCAGCAGTTTGTAGTAGTGCGCACGCTATGCAAAAGGCGACGACTCCTGTTCGCAAAGATGTTGATGCAATTTTTTGTATTGACCGTTTTGCCACAGGTACGGCAAAACTCCTCCATATTTATAAAAATTTAAAAACGACTTGTTCAATTTATGAACAGCAGATATGTTGACAGAAGACCGAATCTTGAAAGCATAAAAATACATCTTTCATAAAAAATACCAAAAATACATTGCAGTATTGTGAGTATACTGCTAGTATGTTTAATATACATATAAAATGCATACACTGTTTTAATGCATATTTCAGAGATCTAGAGGTTGTTCCGTTGAAATTAAAGAGCGCGGTCACAGATGTGACCTCACGTCATGTAATTCCGAAATTGTGACGTCACAAAGCCTAGAGCGCATAACATTTCGTTCTCAAATCGTGGTTTCACCAGGAATTTCGCATTGCTCAAAATCATTTATTAAGTTTGTACACTTACATTAGCAAGAATAATTTAAATGTTATAAACTTAGATCATTTATAAATAAAACATGTTTATATCAATGAAAAGGGATAATCCTTGAGTTTCTATTGGCTTAAATATATACATAAATCTAGATTTTTAAGGAGATAATGTCTATATTTAGACAAAACATAAAAATAGTATATATATAAAATATCTACAGTTAATTTTTCCGTTCATTTAATTGTTAATAAGCTAAATTAAGGATTATTAATGACAAGATCATTTTGGACGACACATAATGACATTCGCAGCTGGATTTTAACGTATTTTAGGAAAAACTATTTGCAATTTGTATTAATGCTTTTGACGTCTTAAAGAAAAATATAACATAAAAGGTTATTAGTTTTCACTCAAACTCTCTTAATAAATTAACGTTTGTTTCTCGTAAGGCGTGCAGTTTGGAACGTAAATGAGCCTTCAGATGAGTATTTCTTTGAAAGGTTTTGTCGCATGTGTTACAGCTAAAAAAAAAAATGTCATAGAAGTTCAGTAAATAAGACTGGGTTGATATTAAGGAGGAAAAATACTTACTAAAATGCTCGCACACCATTGTGAGTTAGATCATGTCGCTTAAGAGCAGACGTGGAAATAAACGTTTTATTGCAAAATTCACAAGAGTATGGACGCACATTAGTATGGGATCTAAAATTAAAATAATTATTTTTTTTATATTTTTTTTATTTTAAATGATTATTCCTTAACTGGATAGCTGTACTAACCAAAGAATATATAGCTGGAACTTCTCGAAAAAAGTAAAGTACGCATTGCTACGATTGAGAGATCTTAATGGCTCTCTTATGTACTCACGATTGAGAGCATAATCAATCAATCGCGTGGCTCGCTTACTCTCATGCACACTCAGAGTGTAAGCGAACTAGGGACCCGAGCAAAAGCGCAAGCGCTGCTCTGATACTTTTCTTTCTTCGAGATGTGCCATAGATGTTCTCCCGTCAGTGATGTCACTAGGGGAACACTCACCGTTCGTGCATGACACGAGTTGTGCTGCTGTTGAAAGTCTTGTCGCAGAACTTGCAGGCATACGGCCGCTCGCCGCGGTGCACGGTCCGTTCATGCAGCTGCAGCAGATGTTCGGTGTAGAAGAGCTTGCCGCACTCCTTGCACTTGAAGTTCTTGACGCCGGTGTGGCGCAGCATATGCAGTTTGAAGTTACTTTGGTCGGTGAAGTGCCTGCCGCACTGATCACAAATGCAGTCGCGACGTCGCTGCCTCCGCCTGCGATCGACGATTTGCTCCTCCGTCAGGTTCTTCCAGCTGATGTAGGTTTTCTTCACCTTGTGCGATGAACTGCTGCTAACAACATCTAAATTGCTGCTGTTTAACAACTGTTGTTTACGAGCTTTCCTCTTTGCACTCGATCTCTGATTCGTTTTAATCAAGATGCTAGTAAAATTTCTCTTTAAACTTGCATCCTTGTAGCTATCGGTGTTTCGGCTACAATCGCTGTCCGTTAACGCCTGCAAGTTTTCAATTGTTCCTTGGGTATCGCTGCTGTAAACGCATATGCTGCGCATTTCGTTTTGTACGCTCGCCACCAAGGACTCGGCATCTTCGGTGGTGTCCTCAACGCTCTTCTCTTCTTCGAAGTCTATAAGCGCATCTTCATCATCGCTTTTCATGGCTGACTCCTCGTAGTTAAAATCAGTTTCCTGCTTAACAGTAGCGTCACAATTGTTGAATTGATTGTCGAATTCGGAGTCCCCGTCCGAAGAGGGTTCTTCGGTTTGTTTTTGCGTCCTCAGTAGTTGTTCTTGCGTCTTGAGGCAGCGTTCACGGAACACCTTCATATGGAATACGGCTTGCTTTAAGTCGAGCAGACAGCAGGCGCATATGTGCGATGGTAGCCCTGGACTGTATACCAGCTGTTACCAAAATCGTAATAAATAAATATTTAGAGGCAAATATACAAAATCCTTACCGCTGTTCCAGCTACTGCTTTAATGTTCATTATGATTTCGGAGTTCTCGCTCTCAAAGAGATTCTTGGCGTTCATGTTATAAATTACAGCTGCACACGTACGGCATTGCAAGGTCATTTTTTAAACATTTCATTTAAACATAGTACGAATTTAAGTTATTATTTTTTAATAACACTTGAATATAAGTGTTGTTGCGAATCGTTCAGAACAAGTTCGATTGAACTATTCACTGAAGTGAACGTACGAACTACGCCCCATGTTATAGTTAATCATTTGTTCAAGTCCCGTTATCATTCGCTTGGCTCGTTTAAGTTTGCACAAAATTTGATATTTAAAATAGAGTTCATATTAACCAATAAGCGCACCAGATTTAACTATGAAATCAAAGGATTTACTAAATTAAATAACAAAGAGAAAAGAATATTTTATTTGTAATGAACGCTGATCCTTTTAAATGCATTAATTTAATAAAAACATTTTGTAATATCTGTAATTTACCATATTGGGACTAAGTAGAAATAAACTTACGGTAATAGGAATAAAACTAACGAACTAAGTAAACGATTCGACTGAACTTACTCTTTAAATTGAACTACGATGAACAACACTGTTGGTATACAAATCT
>JAWNLD010000431.1:0-20123 GCA_035041545.1 Drosophila colorata
AGAAATGGCCAAGCATTATCTCAACCGCTCGATGGGCGGTCGCTTGTGCGTCTCTGGCTTCACGACTGTAAACTGACGGGATCCGATGGTCGCATCACACCATCGGATCCCGTCACAGTTTTTGCCAGTCGTGTGAGGCCACTTCAGGGGCGGAAGATTTTCGTCCTTTATGCAAACTTGCTGTACTTCGGACACCAAGTGGAATCGTTCGTCGTGTAGTTACCAAATTGTGTGTCCTTCCAGTGGATGACTCTGTTGAAGATCGTAGCCCTTCAACAGGGGGAGTATGTTCGCAGCAGCAGCTGAAACAGATAATTAGCATAGTTCTGCCCTGCGCGGCAGCTTAACAACTAACCGTAAATAATGCACTCAATTGCTTATCGCTATGCTTCGCGCCCTACGCGGCCGAAAACCACTCAATTTTGTCTCTCTGATTGCTTGCTATTGCACTTATTACCGCCTAAGTTAGTTTCGCTTTCGCTTTCGTCACATACAGCAGAGCGCTATCGTTTCCAATCGAATTTCTTATTTGCAATTAGCCCACAGCCTCTGACAACCTTGTAATTAAAAACTAAACTTAAATTAAGCAAAAATAAATATACATTTTTATGAAACAAAACCCAGGTGTTAAAAAAGCTTGACATCTTCAAACACATTATCTTATACGAGCTCCGCACGATTTTCTCAAACTGACAAAGAAGGCTCGAAAAACAGCACTCTGGATAACCAAAAATCATCATCAGCTTTGTTGGAATGATGAACAATCCACTTAATTGAAGTGAGAAATTATCTTCGGAAAGTTGTTAAAGATAAAAATTTCATTACAAAAGGAATTTAGAAAACAAAATTTCTTGAGAAGTTTTTAAATATATCAGTAGCTAATGTCGAAGAGTATGGTATACGGCAATTATATGTGATAAAGAACAATTTTTTCTCAGACTGTGGCTCATCCCTATATAAAGGTGAGTGTGCTCTAAAAAATGCTCGACTTCTAACAAACTACTTTGAAAATTTTAATAATCATCATTTGAATGCACCATTCTATAGCTATTAAGAAAATAAATAGCTCTATCAAAAAATAAAATTTACGCATTTTTATTTTCTATAATTCTTGTGTTCTTCTTTAGACAATCTTTGAGCGTCATTGGGAGTAATTTTAGGTTCCATGGTACAACCTTTTGGCAACCTTTCCGCAATCTTTTTACATTCTAGGGATATAAATCGGACATATATTTGGCATCCTTCCTGCATGGAGAAAACAATCTCTGGGCATATTTGGGACAACATTTTGGCAACCTTTTGGTATAGAGTGGGCATTCTTTAGACAATCTTTGAGCGTCATTGGGAGAAATTTCTGGATCCATGGGACAACATTTTGGCAACCTCTCCGCGTTTTTAAGGGATTAATCGGACTTATTTTTGGCATCCTTCTGGCATGGAGAAAGCAATCTCTGAAAACTTATTGGCAACCTTTTGGCAATTTCTGGGCGTTCTTGAGGCATTAATCGGACTTATTTTTGGCATACTTTCTGGCTCGCATGTGACATCCGTGGGAAAACTTGTTGGCAACTTGTTATTTTCGACAACCTTTCGGTATCCTTCTGGCATAGAGTGGGCATTCTTTAGACAATCTTTGAGCGTCATTGGGAGAAATTTCCGGCTCCATGGGACAACCTTTTGGCAACCTGTCGATAAATTGTGGGCATTCATGGGGCATTAATCGGACTTATTGTGCATCCTTCTGGTCCTCCTTGGGACAACCTCTTGGCAACCTTTCGGCAATCATTTTACCTTATAGGGACATACATCGGACTTATTTTTGGCATCCTTCTGGCATGGAGAAAGCGATCTCTGGGCATATTTGGGACAACCTTTTGGCAACCTTTTGGTATCCACTGGCATAGAGTGGGCATCCTTACGACAATCTTAGAGCGTCATTGGGAGAAATTTCTGGCTCCATTGGACAACCTTTTGGCAACCTTTCGGAAATTTTTAAGCGTTCTTGAGTCATTAATCGGACTTATTTTTTTGGCATACTTCTGGTATGGAGAGAGCAATCTCTGGGCATATTTGGGACAACATTTTGGCAACCTTTTGGTATCCTACTGGCATAGAGTGGGCATCCTTAAGACAATCTTAGAGCGTCATTGGGAGAAATTTTTGGTTCCATGGGACAATCTTTTGGCAACCTTTCGCAAATCTGTGGGCATTAATCGGAATTATTTTTGCATCATTCTGGCTCGGACAAAGCCATTTCTGGCTTCTTGGGACAACCTTTTGGCATTCTTCTGGCATAGAGTGGGCATTCTTTAGACAATCTCTGGACGTAATTGAGAGAAATTTCTGGCTCCATGGGACAACCTTTTCGCCACCTTTCGGCAATCTTGAGGCATTAATAGGACTTATTTTTGGCATACTTCTGGCATGGAGAGAACAATCTCTGGGCATATTTGGGACAACATTTTGGCAACCTTTTGGTATTCTTCTGGTATAGAGTGGGCATTCTTTAGACAATCTCTTCCCTTCTGGCACAGAGTGGGCAGTCTTAAGACGATCTTAGAGCGTCATTGGGAGAAATTTGTGGCTCCATGGGACAACCTTTTGGCAACCTTTCGCCAGTCTGTGGGCATTAATTGGAATTATTTTTGCATCCTCGGACAAATCCATTTCTGGCTTCTTGGGACAACCTTTTGGCATCCTTCTGGCATAGAGTGGGCATTCTTTAGATAATTTCTGGACGTAATTGGGAGACATTTTCGGCTTCTTGGGACAACCTTTTGGCAAACTTTCGGCAATTTTGGGCGTTATTGAGGCACTAATCATACTTATTTTCAGCATACTTCTGGCATTGACAGAGCCATCTCTGGGCAAATTTGGGACAACATTTTGGCAACCTTTTGGTATATTTCTGGCATAGAGGGACATTTGGCATTTTCTGGCATTTGGGACAACATTATGGAAACCTGGTTATGTATCCTTCTGGCATAGAGTGGGCATTCTTTAGACAATCTTAGAGCGTCATGGGGAGAAATTTCAGGCTCCATGGGACAGCCTTTTGGCAACCTTTCGGCATTCTGCGGTCAATTATCGGATATATTTTTGCATCCTTCCGGCTCGGACAAAGCCAAATCTGGCATCTTGGGACAACCTTTTGGCGTCCTTCTGGCATAGAGGTGGCATTCTTTAGACAATCTCTGGACGTAATTGGAAGAAATTTCTGGCTCCATGGACAACCTTTTGGCAACCTTTCGGCAATCTTGAGGCATTAATCGGACTTATTTTTGGCATACTTCTGTCATGGAGAGAACAATCTCTGACATATTTGGGACAACATTTTGGCAACCTTTTGGTATTCTTCTGGCATAGAGTAGGCATTCTTTAGACAATCTTTGAGCGTCGTTGGGAGAAATTTCTGGTTCTTGGGACGACCTTTCGGCAATCTTTCGGCAATTTTTAAGTGTTCTTGAGGCATTAATCTGACTTATTTTTGGCATATTTCTGGCATGGGGAGAGCAACCTCTTGGCGTATTTGGGACAACATTTTGGCAACCTTATGGTATCCTTCTGGCAAAGAGTGGGCATTGGGAGAAATTTCTGGCTTCATGGGACAACCTTTTGGTAACCTTTTGGTAACCATCCTTCTGGCTTGACAAAGCCATTTCTGGCTTTTTGGGACAACCTTTTGGCATCCTTCTGGCATATAGTGGGTATTCTTTAGACAATCTCTGGACGTAATTGGGAGAAATTTCCGGCTTCTTGGGACAAGCTTTTGGCAACCTTTCGGCAATTTTTGGGCGTTATTGAGACATTAATCGGACTTATTTTTTTCACACTTTGTGGCTCGCGTGTGACATCCGTGGGAAAACTTGTTGGCAAGCTTTTTACAATTTTTGGGCGTTCTTGAGGCATTAATCGGACTTATTTTCAGCATACTTCTGGCATTGACAGAGCAATATCTGGGCATATTTGTGACAACATTTTGGCAACCTTTTGGTATATTTCTGGCATAGAGTGGGCATTCTTTAGACAATCTGTATGCGTCATTGGGAGAAATTTCTGGCTCGCGGTTGGCATCTTCGGAACAACCTTTTGGCAACCGTTCGGCAACCTGTATGGCATGGAGAAAGCAATCTCTGGGAATATTTGGAACAATCTTTTGGCAAACTTTCGGCCATTTTTGGGGGTTCTCGAGGCATTAATCGGACTTATTTTTGGCATCCTTCCGGCTTGGAGAAAGCAATTTTTGGGCATATTTGGTACAACTTTTGGCAAACTTTCGGCAATTTTTGGGCGTTCTTAATCGGACTTATTTTTGGCATACTTCTGGCATGGAGAGAACAATCTCTGGGCATATGTGGGACAACATTTTGGCAACCTTTTGGTATTCTTCTGGCATAGAGTGGGCATTCTTTAGACAATCTTTAAGCGTCGTTGGGAGAAATTTCTGGCTCCATGGGACGACCTTTTGGCAATCTTTCGGCAATTTTTAAGCGTTCTTGAGGCATTAATCTGACCTATTTTTGGCATATTTCTGGCATGGAGAGAGCAACCTCTTGGCGTATTTGGGACAACATTTTGGCAACCTTTTGGTATCCTTCTGGCATAGAGTGGGCATTGGGAGAAATTTCTGGCTGCATGGAACAACTTTTTGGCAACCTGTCGATATTCTGTGGGCATTCTTGGGGCATTAATCGGACTTATTGTGCATCCTTCTGGTCCTCCTTGGGACAACCTTTTAGCAACATTTCGGCAATCATTTTACCTTATAGGGACATACATCGGACTTATTTTTGGCATCCTTCTGGCATAGAGAGAGCAATCTCTGGCCTTATTTTCGACAACCTTTTGGCAACGTTCTGGCATAGAGTGGGCATTCTTTAGACAATCTTTGAGCGTCATTGGGAGAAATTTCTGACTCTCGGTTGGCATCTTCGTAACAAACTTTTGGCAACCGTTCGGCAATCTCTTTTCATTATAGGGACATACATCGGACTTATTTTTGGCATCTTTCTGTCATGGAAAGAGCAATCTCTGGGCATATTTGGGACAACCTTTTGTCAAACTTTAGGACATTTTTGGGCGTTCTTGAGGCATTATTCGGACTTATTTTCAGTATACTTCTGGCATTGACAGAGCAGTCTCTGGGCATATTTGTGACAACGTTTTGGCAACCTTTTGGTATATTTCTGGCCTAGATTGGGCATTCTTTAGACAATCTGTATGCGTCGATGGGAGAACTTTCTTTTGGCAATCGCTCGGGAATCATTTTACCTTATAGGGACATACATCGGACTTATTTTTGGCATCCTACTGGCATAGAGAAAGCAATCTCTGGGCATATTTGGGACATCCTTTGGCAAACTTTTGGCAATTTTTGGGCGTTCTTGAGGCATTAATCTGACTTATTTTTGGCACACTTCTGGCATGGAGAGAGCAATCTCTGGGCATATTTGGGACAACATTTTGGCAATTTTTTGGTATCCTTCTGGCATGGATTGGGCATTCTTGAGATAATCTTAGAGTGTCATTGGGAGAAATTTCTGGAATCGCGGTTGGCATCTTCGGAACAACCTTTTGGCAATCGTTCGGCAATCATTTTACCTTATAGGGACATACATCGGACTTATTTTTGGAATCCTTCTGGCATAGAGAAAGCAATCTCTGGGAATATTTGGAACAATCTTTTGGCAAACTTTCGGCAATTTTTGGGGGTTCTCGAGGCATTAATCTGACTTATTTTTGGCTTACTTTCTGGCTCGCGTGTGACATCCGTGGGAAAACTTGTTGGCAACCTTTCGGCAATTTTTGGGCGTTCTTGAGACATTAATCTGACTTATTTTTGGTATACTTCTGTCATGGAAAGAGCAATCTCTGGGCATATTTGGGACAACCTTCTGGCAAACTTTCGGACATTTTTGGGCGTTCTTGAGGCATTATTCGGACTTATTTTTGGCATACTTGTGGCATGGAGAGAACAGTCTCTGGCCATATTTTCGACAACCTTTCGGTATCCTTCTGGCATGGAGTGGGCATTCTTTAGACAATCTTTGAGCGTCATTGGGAGAAATTTCTGGCTCGATGGGACAACCTTTTAGCAACCTTTCTGCAATTTTCGAGCGATCTTGAGGCATTAATCGGAATTATTTTTAGCATACTTCTAGAATGGAGAGAACAATCTCTGGCCATATTTTCGACAACATTTCGGTATCCTTCTGGCATAGAGTGGGCATTCTTTAGACAATCTTTGAGCGTCATTGGAAAAAATTTCTGGGTCCATGGGACAACCTTTTGGCAACATTTCGCCAATCTGTGGGCATTAATCGCACTTATTTTCAGCATACTTCTGGCATTGACAACATTTTGGCAACCTTTTGGTATATTTCTGGCATAGAGTGGCCATTCTTTAGACAATCTTAGAGCGTCATTGGGAGAAATTTCTGGCTCCATGGGACAACCTTTCGGCAACCTTTCGCCAATCTGTGGGCATTAATCGCACTTATTTTCAGCATACTTCTGGCATTGACAACATTTTGGCAACCTTTTGGTATATTTCTGGCATAGAGTGGCCATTCTTTAGACGATCTTTGAGATTCATTGGGGATAATTTCTGGCTCGTGGTTGGCAGCTTCGGAACAACCTTTTGGCAACCGTTCGGCAATCTTTCTGGCATGGAGAAAGCAATCTCTGGGCATATTTGGGACAACCTTTTGGCAAACTTTCGTCAATTTATGGGGGCACTCGAGGCATTAATCTGACTTATTTTTGGCTTACTTTCTGACTCGCGTGTGACATCCGTGGGAAAACTTGTTGGCAACCTTTCGGCAATTTTTGGGCGTTCTTGAGGCATTAATCGGACTTATTTTTGGCATCCTTCTGGCTTGGAGAAAGCAATCTCTGGGCATAGTTGAGACAACCTTTTTGCAAACTTTCGGCAACTTTCGGGGTTCTCGAGGCATTAATCTGACATATTTTTGGCATCCTTCTGGCATAAAGAGAGCAATCTCTGGCCTTATTTTCGACAATCTTTCAGTATCCTTCTGGCATAGAGTGGGCATTTTTTAGACAATCTATGATCGTCATTGGGAGACATTTCTGGCTCAATGGGACAACCTTTTGGCAACCTGTCGATAATCTGTGGGCATTCTGGGGGCATTAATCGGACTTATTGTGCATCCTTCCGGGCCTCCTTGGGACTACCTTTTGGCAACCTTCCGGCAACCTCTTTACATTCTAGGGACATAAATCGGACTTATTTTTGGCATCCTTCTGGCATAGAGAGAGCAATCTCTGGCATTATTTTCGACAACCTTTCGGTATCCTGCTGGCATAGAGTGGGCATTCTTAAAACAATCTTTGAGCGTCATGGGGAGAAATTTCTGGCTCCATGGGACAGCCTTTTGGAAACCTTTTGGTATAGAGTGGGCATTCCTTAGACAATCTTTGAGCGTCATTGGGAGAAATTTCTGGCTCCAATGGACAACCTTTTGGTAACCTTTCGGCAATTTTTAAGCGTTCTTGAGGCATTATTCTGACTTATTTTTGGCACACTTCTGGCATGGAGAGAGCAATCACTGGGCATATTTGGGACAACATTTTGGCAACCTTTTGGTATCCTTCTGGCATGGATTGGGCATTCTTTAGATAATCTTAGAGTGTCATTGGGAGTAATTTCTGGAATCGCGGTTGGCATCTTCGGAACAACCTTTTGGCAATCGCTCGGCAATCATTTTACCTTATAGGGACATACATCGGACTTATTTTTGGCATCCTACTGGCATAGAGAGAGCAATCTCTGGCCTTATTTTCGACAACCTTTCGGTATCCTTCGGCCATAGAGTGGACATTCTTTAGACAATCTTTGAGCGTCATTGGGAGAAATTTCTGACTCGCGGTTGGCATCTTCGGAACAACCTTTTGGCAACCGTTCGGCAATCTCTTTACATTATAGGGACATACATCGGACTTATTTTTGGCATCCTTCCTGCATGGTGAAAGCAATCTCTGGGCATATTTGGGAAAACATTTTGGCAAACTTTCGGCAACTTTCGGGGGTTCTCGAGGCATTAATCTGACTTATTTTTGGCATCCTTCTGGCATAGAGAGAGCAATCTCTGGGCATATTTGGGACAACCTTTTGTCAAACTTTAGGACATTTTTGGGCATTCATGAGGCATTAGTCGGACTTATTTTTGAAAATTGGCATCCTTCTGGCATGGACAAAGCAATCTCTGGGCATATTTGGGACAACCTTTTGGCAAACTTTCGGCAATTTTCGGGGGTTCTCGAGGCATTAATCTGACTATTTTTGGCATCCTTCTGGCATAGAGAGAGCAATCTCTGGCCTTATTTTCGACAACCTTTTGGCAACGTTCTGGCATAGAGTGGGCATTCTTTAGACAATCTTTGAGCGTCATTGGGAGAAATTTCTGACTCTCGGTTGGCATCTTCGGAACAAACTTTTGGCAACCGTTCGGCAATCTCTTTTCATTATAGGGACATACATCGGACTTATTTTTGGCATCTTTCTGTCATGGAAAGAGCAATCTCTGGGCATATTTGGGACAACCTTTTGGCAACCTTTTGGTATCCTTCTGGCATGGATTGGGCATTCTTTAGATAATCTTAGAATGTCATTGGGAGAAATTTCTGGAATCGCGGTTGGCATCTTCGGAACAACCTTTTGGCAATCGCTCGGCAATCATTTTACCTTATAGGGACATACATCGGACTTATTTTTGGCATCCTTCCTGCATGGTGAAAGCAATCTCTGGGCATATTTGGGAAAACATTTTGGCAATAATTTGGCAACATTTTGGCAACCTTTTGGTATAGAGTGGGCATTCTGTAGACAATCTTTGAGCGTTATTGGAAGAAATGTCTGGCTACATAGGACAACATTTTGGCAATTTTCGGCAATCTTGGGCGTTCTTGAGGCATTAATCTGACTATTTTTGGTATACTTCTGTCATGGAACAAGCAATCTCTGGGCATATTTGGGACAACCTTTGGCAAACTTTCGGCAATTTTCGGGGTTTGAGGCATTAATCTGACTTTTTTGGCATCCTTCTGGCATAGAGAGCAATCTCTGAGCATATTTGGGACAACCTTTTGTCAAACTTTAGGACATTTTTGGGCGTTCTTGAGTGATTATTCGGACTTATTTTTGGCAT
Organism: Drosophila colorata; assembly: GCA_035041545.1. Lineage (NCBI taxonomy): Eukaryota > Metazoa > Arthropoda > Insecta > Diptera > Drosophilidae > Drosophila > Drosophila colorata. The sequence goes on from JAWNLD010000431.1 coordinate 9,171, forward strand.
CCTTCTGGCATGGACAAAGCAATCTCTGGGCATATTTGGGACAACCTTTTGGCAAACTTTCGGCAATTTTCGGGGGTTCTCGAGGCATTAATCTGACTTATTTTTGGCATCCTTCTGGCATAGAGAGAGCAATCTCTGGCCTTATTTTCGACAACCTTTTGGCAACGTTCTGGCATAGAGTGGGCATTCTTTAGACAATCTTTGAGAGTCATGGGGAGAAATTTCAGGCTCCATGGGACAGCCTTTTGGCAACCTTTCTGCAATTTTCGAGCGATCTTGATCTAGAATGGAGAGAACAATCTGTGGCCATATTTTCGACAACATTTCGGTATCCTTCTGGCATAGAGTGGGCATTCTTTAGACAATCTTTGAGCGTCATTGGGAGAAATTTCTGACTCTCGGTTGGCATCTTCGGAACAAACTTTTGGCAATCGTGCGGCAATCTCTTTTCATTATAGGGACATACATAGGACTTATTTTTGGCATCTTTCTGTCATGGAAAGAGCAATCTCTGGGCATATTTGGGACAACCTTTTGTCAAACTTTAGGACATTTTTGGGCGTTCTTGAGGCAATATTCGGACTTATTTTTAGCATACTTCTGGCATGGAGAGAACAATCTCTAGCCTGACTTATTTTTGGCTTACTTTCTGACTCGCGTGTGACATCCGTGGGAAAACATGTTGGCAACCTTTCGGCAATTTTCGCGCAATCTTGAGGCATTAATCGGACTTATTTTTAGCAAACTTCTAGAATGGAGAGAACAATCTCTGGCCATATTTTCGACAACATTTTGGTATCCTTCTGGCATAGAGTGGGCATTCTTTAGACAATCTTTGAGCGTCATTGGAAAAAATTTCTGGGTCCATGGGACAACCTTTTGGCAACATTTCGGCAATTTTTGGGCATTAATCGCACTTATTTTCAGCATACTTCTGGAATTGACAACATTTTGGCAACCTTTTGGTATATTTCTGGTATAGAGTGGCCATTCTTTAGACAATCTTAGAGCGTCATTGGGAGAAATTTCTGGCTCCATGGGACAACCTTTCGGCAACCTTTCGCCAATCTGTGGGCAGTAATCGCACTTATTTTCAGCATACTTCTGGCATTGACAACATTTTGGCAACCTTTTGGTATATTTCTGGCATAGAGTGGCCATTCTTTAGACGATCTTTTAGCGTCATTGGGGATAATTTCTGGCTCGCCTTTGGCATCTTCGGAACAACCTTTTGGCAACCGTTCGGCAACCTTTCTGGCATGGAGAAAGCAATCTCTGGGCATATTTGGGACAACCTTTTGGCAAACTTTCGTCAATTTTTGGGGGCACTCGAGGCATTAATCGGACTTATTTTTGGCATCCTTCTGTCATGGAAAGAGCAATCTCTGGGCATATTTGGGACAACCTTTTGTCAAACTTTAGGACATTTTTGGGCGTTCTTGAGGCATTATTCGGACTTATTTTTGGCATACTTATGGCATGGAGAGAACAATCTCTAGCCATATTTTCGACAACCTTTCGGTATCCTTCTGGCATAGAGTGGGCACTCTTTAGACAATCTTTGAGAGTCATTGGGAGAAATTTCTGGCCCCAGGGGACAACCTTTTGGCAACCTTTCTGCAATTTTTGGGCGATCTTGAGGCATTAATCGGACTTATTTTTAGCATACTTCTAGAATGGAGAGAACAATCTCTGGCCATATTTTCGACAACCTTTCGGTATCCTTCTGGCATAGAGTGGGCACTTTAGACAATCTTTGAGCGTCATTGGAGAAATTTCTGGCTCCAGGGAACAACCTTTTGGCATCCTTTCTGCAATTTTCGCGCAATCTTGAGGCATTAATCGGACTTATTTTTAGCAAACTTCTAGAATGGAGAGAACAATCTCTGGCCATATTTTCGACAACATTTCGGTATCCTTCTGGCATAGAGTGGGCATTCTTTAGACAATCTTTGAGCGTCATTGGAAAAAATTTCTGGGTCCATGGGACAACCTTTTGGCAACATTTCGGCAATTTTTGGGCATTAATCGCACTTATTTTCAGCATACTTCTGGAATTGACAACATTTTGGCAACCTTTTGGTATATTTCTGGTATAGAGTGGCCATTCTTTAGACAATCTTAGAGCGTCATTGGGAGAAATTTCTGGCTCCATGGGACAACCTTTCGGCAACCTTTCGCCAATCTGTGATCGGCAGTAATCGCACTTATTTTCAGCATACTTCTGGCATTGACAACATTTTGGCAACCTTTTGGTATATTTCTGGCATAGAGTGGCCATTCTTTAGACGATCTTTTAGCGTCATTGGGGATAATTTCTGGCTCGCCGTTGGCATCTTCGGAACAACCTTTTGGCAACCGTTCGGCAACCTTTCTGGCATGGAGAAAGCAATCTCTGGGCATATTTGGGACAACCTTTTGGCAAACTTTCGTCAATTTTTGGGGGCACGCGAGGCATTAATCGGACTTATTTTTGGCATCCTTCTGGCATGGAGAAAGCAATCTCTGGGCATATTTGAGACAACCTTTTGGCAAAGTTTCCGCAATTTTTTGGGGTTCTCGAGGCATTAATCTGACATATTTTTAGCATACTTCTAGAATGGAGAGAACAATCTCTGGCCATATTTTCGACAACATTTCGGTATCCTTCTGGCATAGAGTGGCCATTCTTTAGACAATCTTTGAGCGTCATTGGGAGAAATTTCTGACTCTCGGTTGGCATCTTCGGAACAAACTTTTGGCAACCGTTCGGCAATCTCTTTTCATTATAGGGACATACATCGAACTTATTTTTGGCATCTTTCTGTCATGGAAAGAGCAATCTTTGGGCATATTTGGGACAACCTTTTGCAAACCTTCGGACTTATTTTTGGCATACTTCTGGCATGGAGAGAACAATCTCTAGCCATATTTTCGACAACCTTTCGGTATCCTTCTGGCATAGAGTGGGCATTCTTTAGACAATCTTTGAGCGTCATTGGGAGAAATTTCTGGCTCCAGGGGACAACCTTTTGGCAACATTTCTGCAATTTTTGGGCGATCTTGAGGCATTAATCGGACTTATTTTTGGTATAATTCTGACATGAAGAGCAATCTCTGGCCATATTTGCATTCTTTAGACAATCTTTGAGCGTCATCGGGAGAAATTTCTGGCTCCATGCGACAACCTTTTGGCAACCTTTCTGCAATTTTCGCGCAATCTTGAGGCATTAATCGGACTTATTTTTAGCATACTTCTAGAATGGAGAGAACAATCTCTGGCCATATTTTCGACAACCTTTCGGTATCCTTCTGGCATAGAGTGGGCATTCTTTAGACAATCTTTGAGCGCCATTGGGACAAATTTCTGGCTCCATGGGACAACCTTTTGGCAACCTTACGGCAATCTGTGGGCAATAATTGGACTTATTTTTGCATCCTTTTGGCACGGACAGAGCCATTTATGGGCGTCCCTGGGAACACCTTTTGGCATCATTCTGGCAAAGAGTGGGCATTCATTAGGCAATCTCTGGGCGTCACTGGGAGATATTTCTGGCTCCATGGGACAATATTTTGGCAACCTTTTGGTATATAGTGGGCATTTTTTAGACAATCTTTGAGCGTTATTGGGTGAACTTTCTGCCTCGCGTGTGTCATCCGTGGGAAAAATTGTTGGCAACCTTTTGGCAATTTTTGGGCGTTCTTGAGGCATTAATCGGACCTATTTTTGGCATACTTCTGCCATAGAGAGATCAATCTCTGGGCATATTTGGGACAACATTTTGGCCACCTTTTGGTATTCTTCTTGCTTATAGTGGGTATTCTGTAGACCATCTTTGCGCGTCATTGGGAGAAATTTCTGGCTCCATGGGACAACCTTTTGGCAACCTTTCGGCAATTTTTAAGCGTTCTTGAGGCATTAATCAGACTTATTTTCGGCTAGCTTCTGGCATGGAGAGCAATCTCTGGGCATATTTGGGAAAACATTTTGGCAACCTTTTGGGATCCTTCTGGCATAGAGTAAGCATTCTGTAGACAATCTGTATGCTTCGATGGGAGAGCTTTCTGACTCGCGGTTGGCATTTTCGGCACAACCTTTTGGCAACCTTTCAGCAATCTTTTTCATTCTAGGGACGTAAATCTGACTTATTTTTGGCATCCTTTCTGCATGGAGAAAGCAATCTCTGGGCATATTTGGGACAACGTTTTGGACACCTTTTGGTATCCTTCTGGCTTAGAGTGGGTATTCTGTAGACAATATTTGAGCGTCATTGGGAGAATATTCTGGCTTCATGGGACAACCTTTTGGCAACCTTTCGGCAATCTGTGGGCATTAATCGGAAATATTTTCGCATCCTTCTGGCTCGGACAAAGCCATTTCTGGCTTCTTGCCACAATCTTTTGGCATCCTTCTGGCATAGAGTTGGGCCTGCTTTAGACAATCGTTGAGCGTCATTGGGAGAAATTTCTGGATACATCGGACAACATTTTGGCAACCTTTCGGCAATTTTTTGGCATTCTTGAGGTATTAATCTGACTTATTTCTGGCATACTTCTGGCATGGAGAGAGCTATCTCTGGGCATATTTGGGACAACATTTTGGCCACCTTTTTGTATCTATCGGGCATAGAGTGGGCATTCTTTAGACAACCTTTAAGTGTCATTGGGAAAAATGTCTTGCTCCATGGGGCAACCTTTTGGCAACCTTTCGCCAATCTGTGGGCATTAATCAGAATTATTTTTGTATCCTTCTGGCTCGGACAAAACCATTTTTGGCTTCTTCGGACAACCTTTTGGCATACTTCTGGCATAGAGTGGGCATTCTTTAGACAATCATTGGGCGTCATTGGAAGAAGTTTCTGGCTCGCGGTTGGCATCTTCGAAACAACCTTTTGGCAACAGTTCGGCAATCTTTTTACATTATAGGCACATAAATCTGACTTATTTTTGGCATCCTTCTGGCAAGGAGAAAGCAATCTCTGGGCATATTTGGGACAACATTTTGGTAACCTTTTGATATTCTTCTGGCATAGAGTGGCATTCTTTAGAGAATCTTTGAGCGTCATTGGGAGAAATTTCTGGCTACATCGGACAACATTTAGGCAACCTTTCGTCAATTTTTGGGCGTTCTTGAGGCATTAACTTGACTTATTTTTGGCATACTTCTGACATGGAGAGAGCAATCTCTGGGCATATTATGGGACAACATTTTGGCCACCTTTTGGTATCCTTCTGGCATAGAATGGGGAATCCTTTAGACAATCTTTAAGTGTCATTGGGAAAAATTTCTGGCACCTTGGGGCAACCTTTTGGCAAACTTTCGCCAATCTGTGGGCATTAATCAGAATTATTTTTGCATCCTTCTTGCTCGGACAAAGCCATTTTTGGCTTCTTCGGACAACCTTTTGGCATACTTCTGGCATAGAGTGGGCATTCTTTAGACAATCATTGAGCGTCATTGGAGGAAATTTCTGGCTCGCGGTTGGCATCTTCGAAACAACATTTTGACAAAAGTTCGGCAATCTTTTTACATTATAGGCACATAAATCTGACTTATTTTTGGCATCATTCTGGCAAGGAGAAAGCAATCTCTGGGCATATTTGGGACAACATTTTGGTAACCTTTTGATATTCTTCTGGCATAGAGTGGCATTCTTTAGACAATCTTTGAGCGTCATCGGGAAAAATTTCTGGCTCCATGGGACAACCTTTTGGCAACCTTTCTGCAATTTTCGCGCAAACTTTCGGCAATTTTTGGGGGTTCTCGAGGCATTAATCGGACTTATTTTTGGCATACTTCTGGCATGGAGAGAGCAATCTCCGGGCATATTTGGGACAACATTTTGGCAACCTTTTAGCAACCTTTTGGTATAGAGTGGGCATTCTTTAGACAATCTTAGAGCGTCATGGGGAGAAATTTCAGGCTCCATGCGAGAGCCTTTTGGCAACCTTTCGGCAATCTGCGGTCATTAATCGGATATATTTTTGCATCCTTCCGGCTCGGACAAAGCCATATCTGGCTTCTTCGGACAACCTTTTGGCATCCTTCTGGTATAGAGTGGGCATTCTTTAGACAATCTCTGGACGTAATTGGGAGAACTTTCCGGCTTCATGGGGCGACCTTTTGGCAATTTTCTGGCGATATTGAGGCATTAATCGGACTTATTTTCAGCATACTTCTGGCATTGACAGAGCAGTCTCTGGGCATATTTGTGACAACATTTTGGCAACCTTTTGGTATATTTCTGGCATAGATTGGGCATTCTTTAGACAATCTGTATGCGTCGATGGGAGAACTTTCTTTTGGCAATCGCTCGGCAATCATTTTACCTTATAGGGACATACATCGGACTTATTTTTGGCATCCTACTGGCATAGAGAACGCAATCTCTTGGCATATTTGGGACATCCTTTGGCAAACTTTTGGCAATTTTTGGGCGTTCTGGAGGCATTAATCAGACTTATTTTTGGCACACTTCTGGCATGGAGAGAGCAATCACTGGGCATATTTGGGACAACATTTTGGCAACCTTTTGGTATCCTTCTGGCATGGATTGGGCATTCTTTAGATAATCTTAGAATGTCATTGGGAGAAATTTCTGGAATCGCGGTTGGCATCTTCGGAACAACCTTTTGGCAATCGCTCGGCAATCATTTTACCTTATAGGGACATACATCGGACTTATATTTGGCATCCTACTGGCATAGAGAGAGCAATCTCTGGCCTTATTTTCGACAACCTTTCGGTATCCTTCGGCCATAGAGTGGACATTCTTTAGACAATCTTTGAGCGTCATTGGGAGAAATTTCTGACTCTCGGTTGGCATCTTCGGAACAAACTTTTGGCAACCGTTCGGCAATCTCTTTTCATTATAGGGACATACATCGGACTTATTTTTGGCATCTTTCTGTCATGGAAAGAGCAATCTCTGGGCATATTTGAGACAACCTTTTGTCAAACTTTCGGACATTTTTGGGCGTTCTTGAGGCATTATTCGGACTTATTTTTGGCATACTTCTGGCATGGAGAGAACAATCTCTGTCCATATTTTCGACAACATTTCGGAATCCTTCTGTCATAGAGTGGGCATTCTTTAGACAATCTTTGAGCGTCATTGGGAAAATTTCTGGGTCCATGGGACAACCTTTTGGCAACATTTCGGCAATTTTTGGGCGCTCTTAAGCCATTAATCTGACTTATTTTTGTAATACTTATGGCATGGATATAGCAATCTCTGGGCATATTTGGAACAACATTTTGGGAACCTTTTGGTATACTTCTGGCATAGAGTGGGCATTCTTTAAGCAATCTTTGAGGGTCATTGGGAGAAATTTCTGGCTCCATGCGACAACCGTTTGGCAACCTTTCTGCAATTTTTGGGCGATCTTGAGGCATTAATCGGACATATTTTTGGCATACTTCTGACATGAAGAGCAATCTCTGGCCATATTTGCATTCTTTAGTTAATCTTTGGGCGTCATCGGGAGAAATTTCTGGCTCCATGGGACAGCCTTTTGGCAACCTTTCTGCAATTTTCGCGCAATCTTGAGGCATTAATCGGACTTATTTTTAGCATACTTCTAGAATGGAGAGAACAATCTCTGTCCATATTTTCGACAACATTTCGGAATCCTTCTGTCATAGAGTGGGCATTCTTTAGACAATCTTTGAGCGTCATTGGGAGAAATTTTTGCGTCCATGGGACAACCTTTTGGCAACATTTCGGCAATTTTTGGGCGCTCTTAAGCCATTAATCTGACTTATTTTTGTAATACTTATGGCATGGATATAGCAATCTCTGGGCATATTTGGAACAACATTTTGGGAACCTTTTGGTATACTTCTGGCATAGAGTGGGCATTCTTTAAGCAATCTTTGAGGGTCATTGGGAGAAATTTCTGGCTCCATGGGACAACCTTTTGGCAACCTTTCGGCAATTTTTGGGCGCTCTTAAGCCATTAATCTGACTTATTTTTGTAATACTTATGGCATGGATATAGCAATCTCTGGGCATATTTGGAACAACATTTTGGGAACCTTTTGGTATACTTCTGGCATAGAGTGGGCATTCTTTAGACAATCATTGGGCGTCATTGGAAGAAGTTTCTGGCTCGCGGTTGGCATCTTCGAAACAACCTTTTGGCAACAGTTCGGCAATCTTTTTACATTATAGGCACATAAATCTGACTTATTTTTGGCATCCTTCTGGCAAGGAGAAAGCAATCTCTGGGCATATTTGGGACAACATTTTGGTAACCTTTTGATATTCTTCTGGCATAGAGTGGCATTCTTTAGACAATCTTTGAGCGTCATTGGGAGAAATTTCTGGCTACATCGGACAACATTTAGGCAACCTTTCGTCAATTTTTGGGCGTTCTTGAGGCATTAACTTGACTTATTTTTGGCATACTTCTGACATGGAGAGAGCAATCTCTGGGCATATTATGGGACAACATTTTGGCCACCTTTTGGTATCCTTCTGGCATAGAATGGGGAATCCTTTAGACAACCTTTGAGTGTATTGGGAAAATTTCTGGATCCTTGGGGCAACCTTTTGGCAACCTTTCGCCAATCTGTGGGCATTAATCAGAATTATTTTTGCATCCTTCTGGCTCGGACAAAGCCATTTTTGGCTTCTTCGGACAACCTTTTGGCATACTTCTGGCATAGAGTGGGCATTCTTTAGACAATCATTGAGCGTCATTGGAGGAAATTTCTGGCTCGCGGTTGGCATCTTCGAAACAACATTTTGACAAAAGTTCGGCAATCTTTTTACATTATAGGCACATAAATCTGACTTATTTTTGGCATCATTCTGGCAAGGAGAAAGCAATCTCTGGGCATATTTGGGACAACATTTTGGTAACCTTTTGATATTCTTCTGCATAGAGTGGCATTCTTAGACAATCTTTGAGCGTCATCGGGAAAAATTTCTGGCTCCATGGGACAACCTTTTGGCAACCTTCTGCAATTTTCGCGCAAACTTTCGGCTTTGGGGTTCTCGAGGCATTAATCGGACTTATTTTTGGCATACTTCTGGCATGGAGAGAGCAATCTCCGGGCATATTTGGGACAACATTTTGGCAACCTTTTAGCAACCTTTGGTATAGATGGGCATTCTTTAGACAATCTTAGAGCGTCATGGGGAGAAATTTCAGGCTCCATGCGAGAGCCTTTTGGCAACCTTTCGGCAATCTGCGGTCATTAATCGGATATATTTTTGCATCCTTCCGGCTCGGACAAAGCCATATCTGGCTTCTTCGGACAACCTTTTGGCATCCTTCTGGTATAGAGTGGGCATTCTTTAGACAATCTCTGGACGTAATTGGGAGAACTTTCCGGCTTCATGGGGCGACCTTTTGGCAATTTTCTCGGCGATATTGAGGCATTAATCGGACTTATTTTCAGCATACTTCTGGCATTGACAGAGCAGTCTCTGCGCATATTTGTGACAACATTTTGGCAACCTATTTGGTATATTTCTGGCATAGATTGGGCATTCTTTAGACAATCTGTATGCGTCGATGGGAGAACTTTCTTTTGGCAATCGCTCGGCAATCATTTTACCTTATAGGGACATACATCGGACTTATTTTTGGCATCCTACTGGCATAGAGAAAGCAATCTCTTGGCATATTTGGGACATCCTTTGGCAAACTTTTGGCAATTTTTGGGCGTTCTTGAGGCATTAATCTGACTTATGTTTGGCACACTTCTGGCATGGAGAGAGCAATCACTGGGCATATTTGGGACAACATTTTGGCAACCTTTTGGTATCCTTCTGGCATGGATTGGGCATTCTTTAGATAATCTTAGAATGTCATTGGGAGAAATTTCTGGAATCGCGGTTGGCATCTTCGGAACAACCTTTTGGCAATCGCTCGGCAATCATTTTACCTTATAGGGACATACATCGGACTTATATTTGGCATCCTACTGGCATAGAGAGAGCAATCTCTGGCCTTATTTTCGACAACCTTTCGGTATCCTTCGGCCATAGAGTGGACATTCTTTAGACAATCTTTGAGCGTCATTGGAAGAAATTTCTGACGCTCGGTTGGCATCTTCGGAACAAACTTTTGGCAACCGTTCGGCAATCTTTTTACATTATAGGGACATACATCGGACTTAATTTTGGCATCCTTCTGTTATGGAAAGTGCAATCTCTGGGCATATTTGGGACAACCTTTTGGCAAACTTTCGGCAATTTTTGGGCGTTCTTGAGGCATTATTCGGACGTATTATTGGCATACTTCAGTCATGGAGAGAGCAATCTCTGCGCATATTTGGGACAACATTTTGGCAACCTTTTGGTATACTTCTGGCATAGAGTGGGCATTCCTTAGACAATCTTTGAGCGTCAATGGTAGAATTTCTGGCTCCATTGAACAACGTTTTGGCAACCTTTCGGCAATTTTAAGAGTTCTTGAGGCATTAATCTGACTTATTTTTGGCATACTTCTGGCATGGCGAGAGCAATCTGTGGCTATATTTTCGACAGCTTTTCGGTATCCTTCTGGCATAGAGTGGGCATTCTTTAGACAATCTTTAAGCGTCATTGGGAGAAATTTATGGTTCCATGGGACAACTTTTTGGCAACCTTTCGGCAATTTTTAAGCGTTCTTGAGGCATTAGTTTGACTTATTTTTGGCATACTTCTGTCATAGAGAGAGCAACCTCTGGGCATTTGTGGGACAACATTTTGGCAACCTTTTGGTATACTTTTGGCATAGAGTGGGCATTCTTAGGGCAATCTTTGAGCGTCAATGGGAGAAATTTCTGGCTCCATTGAGCAACGCATTAATCGGACTTATTTTTGGCATACTTTCTGGCTCGCGTGTGACATCCGTGGAAAAACTTGTTGGCAACTTTTTTGCAATTTTTGGGCGTTCTTGAGGCATTATTCGGACTTATTTTTGGCATCCTTCGGGCACAGAGAGAGCAATCTGTGGCCTTATTTTCGACAACCTTTC
>JAWNLD010000435.1:0-23879 GCA_035041545.1 Drosophila colorata
CACCCCCGAAAAAGTAGATGAACAAGTCGATGCGTGCACTTGTGCGCACGTGATCTCATAACCCGTCCCACTTAAAATCTGAATTTTAATGATCGGGCAGCCACGCTACTTCAGAAAAGGGATAATTACTAAAATGTAACGGCCACTTTCCTCGGCTCTCCCCTCCTCAAAAGGTCACACAGGCCAATGACGATTGGTTCCCTCACTTCTTCCTCCTAAAAAGGATCACGTACCTGCATATTAACGATCGGTCCCCTCACACCCCTCCCTCAAAAAGGGTCAGGTGCCTGCATATTAATTAGGGTCACGTAGGGTCATAAATCATTAATTATTCACATCACGTAATTAAATTGACAGCTACTTCCTGTCACAGAACTTACAATTCCCTACTACTAATGTTAATATCGAGAATATTAGCAGTGCCAATGCTAACATTAACAATGTTAACCATGACTGTGTTGACGAGATCAACTGTGGAAACGAGCGAAGTGTTGATCAGCGCCAAAGTCAAAATGTAAACAAATTTTTGGAAATGTCTGGTACATCGTTTGCATGGGCAAAAGAAGTGACCATCATTATTTTAGCATTTGCGCAGAGATGTCTAAAGCAAATGCAAGGAGCAAATTTCAAAATCGGAAATGGAAAGCCAGTGAGAAGTTTGCCACTTATTTCGAAGACAAGTTGCTGTTAGCTAACGAGATCAATGTGGATATGGAAGAATTGTTGGAGTGCATAATTGAAGGCATCCCTGCACAAAACTTGCGGGATCAAGCAAATTCTTCGTTCGTTTTCGAGAGTCCGTCTATCTGAACAAAGGGTGAAGGAAGCACACCTCGTTTAACAACAGCAAAAACATCGGACAAGGAAATTCGGTGTGTGAACTGTAATTCAAGACGGACTGCCGTAAGCCGAAGAGAGAGCCGGGATCATGTTATGCGTGTGTGTTTTTGGTCATTACGTTGGACAGTGTCCTGAGAGAAAGAGTGCAGGAGTAAATAAGTATGTCAATAATGTTAAAATATTTATTTATACTACTTCAGTACCATTAATTACAGCATGCCTCATAGACTCGGGTAGTCCAATATCATTTATTAAAAAACTTAGAGTGCCAAACGGAATCAATTTGCAGCCAGTTTGGGAAAATTATTTTGGATTACATAAAAGCCTACTTGAAATATTTTTTTGTTACGTTATGAAAGGATCAATAAAGTTTTTTTTTATTTAAATGTTGTGGCAAAGTCTATGGGTCTATGGGCCATGGTGTTGTTCTTGGCAGAGATTTCATGGATGCATGTAATTTAAATTTAGATATAAATACTTTGAAAATGGTTGCGGTAAAAAAGATGGATACAAAAGCCAATGAAGATCGTTGTCCGATATTTAAAATATGTAACAATTGTGAAACAGTTAGTAAGGAAAGAGTTAGCAACGAAACAGTTAGTCAAATAGTTAGTGGACACCTAAATGAAACAGTTAGTAAGGAAACAATTAGTAATGAAACAGTTAGCAACGAATAGTTAGTGGACACCGAAATGAAACAGGTAGTAATGAAATAATTAGTAATGAAACAGTTACCAATAAAACAGTTAGTAATAAATGTGATAAGAACAAATTAAATTAAATGAAAGAAGGGCGAAATTATATAAACAATGAAAGTTTTGAAAAGGATATGTTTAATATATATTATTCTGAGAACATGATGGTTGAATACAATTGTGGCGAAAGCCTGAACTACCAAACAAGATGCAGATTTAAAAGATTAATTGAAAATAGTTATATAAATGCAAAAAGTCCAGACATGGCGGGTATTAAATGTGAAATAAAGCTTAGCCTGGAAATGTCAAAACCGTTTAGTTGTGCTCCCAGACGGTTTTCTTATGTAGAAAAGGACAAACTACAACAATTATTGGATGAATATTTAAAAAAGGGAATAATACAACATAGCGAATCTGAATATGCATCGCCAATAGTTTTAGTTAGGAAAAAATCAGGGGACATGAGACTGTGCATAGACTATAGGAAACTTAATAAAGTGCTAAATAAAGATAATTATCCTCTCCCACTGATAGATGATTTGTTGGATAAATTAGTAAACAAAAGTGTTTTTTCAAAATTGGATTTAAAATATAGATATTTCTATGTATTTGTAGACAAGGAATCAATTAAATACACATCTTTTGTGACACCTCTAGGACAGTATGAGTTTTTAAGGATGCCAATGGGACTGAAAAATGCACCAGCAGAGTAATTGTGTATATTGACAATATTATGGTGGCAAGTAAAAACATTAACGAACATTTGGAAACACTGCGAGAAGTATTTATTAGATTGGCACAAAACAAATTAGAATTATGGATGGACAAATGTGAGTTTATGCAATCAAGCATTAAATATTTAGGCTTTTTAATAACAAGTATAATAGCTGATGAAAAGGGAATAGAAGCTATATATTCCAGACAAGACACAGGCAGTTCAAAGTTTTCTGGGTATGTGTTCATATTTTCGCAGATTTATAAGATATTTTTCCAATATAGCCAAACCGTTATACGGCCTTTTTAAAAAAAGATAAACCGTTTGAATTTGAACAAAAAGAACTAAATTGTTTTCTGACGCTAAAGGACAAATTGATGGAGGCACCAGTTTTAGCAATATATGACTATAAGGATGACATCGAGCTTCACTGTGATGCCAGTGCCAAAATATCATAGTTTCGAACTGAAAACATTGGCAATTATTTAAACGCTACGTAGTTTTCGGATATATTTATTAGGGAAACGGTTAAAAATAATCACTGATTGCAACTCGTTAACGTTAACTTTAAACACTCAACCCTCGGGTAGCCCGATGGGCATTAGAACTTCAAAATACAAAATACATAAATAGGAAATCGGATGCAACACGCAGATGCTCTTAGCAGATGCACCAATGTATTGTTAGTAGAAACAAATAGTTTTGAAGATAGTTTAGTAATATGCCAAGCAAAATATCAAAGGATACAGCAACTTAAGAAAATATAAGAAAGTTCTGAAGAAAAATTATTTTAAATGAGAAATTGTATAGTGTATCGAATGATAATAGAATATTATTTTATGTGCCAGAAGAAATGGAAGACCATATAATGTACAAATACCACGATGAAATTGGACATATAGGGTGGGATAAAATGATGAATTTAATTGGGAAAAGTTATTGGTTTCCAAAAGTAAAAGACAAATGCTTGACACATGTTGAAAATCGTTTGAAATGCTTAGCGTTTTCACCGAAAACTGGAAAGGGAGAAGGATTGTTGAAGAATATTCCAAAAGGCAACAAACCTTTTGAAATAATTCATATAGATCATGTTGGACCAGTAGACACTGGGAGATTAAAAAAACACTTATTTGTGGTGGTAGATGGGTTTACAAAGTTTGAACGGCTTTATACGACCAAAACAACGAACACAAAAGAAGTTATTATGTCACTAAAAGACTATTTCAAGGCGTATAGTAGGCCGAGATGCATAATTTCAGATAATTTCATCAAATGAATTTGATGAGTTTATAGCGGAAAGCAATATTAAGCATATAAAAATAGCAACTGGCTGGCCCCAAGCAAACGGACAGGTTGAGAGAATAAACAGAAGTTGGGTCCAATGATAGCAAAGCTTATAGAAAAGTATAGTTATAGAAAAGGTCGAACATGTACTTAACAATACGCAACAAAGGAGCATTAAACAACTGCCGAGTAAAATGTTGTTTGGCGTCGAACAAAGAGGTCAGGTAGTGGATGAATTGAAAGAAAAGCTAGAACAGTTGGTTAAAGCTCCAGTCGAAAAAAGTTTAGCAGAAATTAGAAATGAGGCAGCGAACATTTAGGAAAAAGCACAAAATTACAACAGAGCCAATTATGATAAAAAGAAAAGAGAGCCAAGAAAATATAAAAATGGAGACTATGAATCGTGAAGAATTTCGACAGCACGGTGGGTTCACCTAGAAAATTAATTCCAAAGAACAAAGGACCTTATGTAATAGCAAAATTATTAAGAAATTATAGATTTTTGTTGAAAGATGTAGACGGTTTCCAGGTATCCCGTAATCCATATCAAGGTAGTTAGAGTATACAAAATATAAGACCATGGATGGAAAATAAAATTAAATGACACATAAAGTAATTGGGTAATATATTATAAATGAAGTATAAAACATTGTTATTTGTAGGAAATAGAATATTGTAAATCATTGGAGTTAATTACAAAATATCGTGATCAGGCGATACGACTGTTAGGATAGCCGAGTTGTAGTAGGATAGTGACATTACAAGCTTCTAAGCGTGCACGCATAGCGTATAAAACATACGGTCACTCTAACAGCGGATCTGATATGTTAAGCACTAGGAAATTATGTTAAGCATTAGCATAAGAAGAAGCAGGCAGTTTGTTGCAAGCCCTGCTCGAAGAACGAACGGAAGAGAAGACTTTGAATAAAACGACAATAAACAAATATCCTGAGTCTAAATCATCCTCTTATAATTATTATCTATAAAACTCGACTTTAAGACTTGGTTGGGATATCTCGGAGACTATACGCAGATTATGAATATTTCGGATTTTTTATGCCTCCCCCATTCGCCCCCCATATCAAAAAAACGCAAATCAAATACTACAGACTTGCGCTTTGGTTTGTACATCAATTTGGATGCTCCTATTAAGCAAAGTGAACGTTTCATTGCGATCATACTCTTAATTTAGAAGTTATTCAAGAATTAATTTTACATAGTGGGGCCAAGTGCAGCCGATGTGTGCGTTTGTGTGTGTATGAGTGACTTTGTGAATGTGTGTATGAATGCAATGAGTTTAAAATGTATGTAACAACGCTCGCCGCTGGGTTCGGGGTATCTACTAGTTGGGGGCACCCGACTACTGCCATCTTACTGTTTATACTCGTTCACGAAGTGAAACTAGTATATTGGGATTGTGTAATGTCCGCCATGCTGTCCGTCCGTCTATCCTATGGGAACGGTCTGTCCTCTATGCACCCAATTTTTTTCGCCGCTATTGAAGCTAAAGACTTGAACTTATAAATATAAACTCGTGTATACACTCGTTAGATAAAGTGTTAACGGTTTGGGGGAGCGCCCACTGGGGCGCCCACTTTTAAAGCTAGATGTATACAAAATATAGCGACAGATTGCTGATGACCTCCTCTAAAAATCGCACTAAAACTTATTTGGCTACGCCAACTACCGCGTCCACAATGTCCAAAACTCGATATGTCCACAACATCAATTAAGCCAGTGCAACATATCAAGCGCCATCTATTGCATACTTATTATTTGGTTTCTATAGAATAGTGTTGGCTAACTGTTCAATTAATTTGTCACATGGTAAATTAAGTGGGCAGTGACTGGTCGGTAGATGGCGCTTAGTTGACAGACTTTTTCGTATTCTGAGAATGTGTGTGCGGCTGTTTACGAATGTGCATTTGTCATATAACTTGAGTTGAGCATTGTCACAACTTGTAGTATAAAATGCAGCTAAAATTGTTATTTCTAATTAATTATTCTATTATTTCTGTAAACAAAGTAATATGACATATGATTATAGCATTACAAATTTAGCTATTTTCTTTTTTTTATCAAACAAATGATTACCTAAGAAATTTTAGAAAAAAAACTAATATCCTAGCATTTGTATTGAATTTCGTCTCACCAAAAACAAATGATCGATGGTGCTCGGGACGATTCCCGCT
Source organism: Drosophila colorata (assembly GCA_035041545.1). Classification (NCBI taxonomy): domain Eukaryota; kingdom Metazoa; phylum Arthropoda; class Insecta; order Diptera; family Drosophilidae; genus Drosophila; species Drosophila colorata. The sequence goes on from JAWNLD010000435.1 coordinate 5,727, forward strand.
CCTGATGCAATGGCTGGTCTTAATTCTTCTTATAATTCAAACTTTTTCCAGTTCGTAACAATTTTTTAAAATTATATTCTTTTTGCTTTCTGTTGGTATTTTTCATATAATGCTTATTAAATACTGTAACTTGAATTTCGTCACACGTAAGGTTGAAAGGTTGGTAGGCGTTGGTGTTCAACGCGGGCTCTGCGTGTTAACTGTGCGGTAGGCCCGGCAATCGAGGCCGCGCGGAAGCAAATTTCGCTTTTGTTTTTATACCCTGAACCCATTGAAAATGGGTAGAAAGGGTATACTTGGTTTTGTGCAAATGTATGTAACAGGTAGAAGGAACTATCTCCGAACCCATAAAGTATATACATTCTTGATCGGGACGACGAAATTAGCCATGTCCGTCCGTACGTCTGTATGAACGCAGCGATCTCGGAAACTACAAAAGCTAGAAACCTAAACTAAACGACTATAGATTCTCCCAATCCATATGCAGTACAAGTTTATCTATTTTTTCGATATCTTGCTCCGTTTCTTTATTATCGATAAAAATCGATTTTAAGACTTGGATTATCTTGGAGACTATAAGAGCCAGAGCCATTAAGTTTGGTTTAATATGTGCTCAGTTAACGATAAGCAGATTATGAATTATCGGATTTTGGATACCTCCCCCCAATCGCCTCCCATATAAAAAAATAAGACTACATATTTGTGATTTTGTAAATTAGCTAAATTTCCCTCCTGATCAACAATAGTAGTATGGAATTGTATGATCTGTGACATGAAGTCGCTGCTAATTTAATTACGTGATAATACGTTAATATACAGGTACGTGCTCCTTTTTTAGCCTTTGTGACCTTTTGAGGAGGGGGAGCTGAGGAAAGTGGCCGTTACATTTTAGTAACTGTCCCTTTTCTGAAGTAGCGTGTGTGCCCGATCATTTAAATTCAGATTTTAAGAGGGGTTATGAGATCACCTGCGCACAAGTGCACGGATCGACTTGTTCATCTACTTATTCGGGGTGGGAAAAGGGACCGATCATTAAAAACTGGTTTAATAAGTTTCTGTTAGGTTTGTTTAGAGAAAGAGGTTCGATCGTAAATTTCACGCCTATAAACACCTACTGAAAAGGGTAAAAAGCTCTATTCTGGGTGCGTGTGGCGAGGACTAATTCAGCTAATGTATGGGATAAAGAAAGACAACAGGCTTTAATTTTACATATATTTATAATTCTATATGTATAATTGTTGTAATTTATTAATTGTTTTGTTTATACTACAATTTATTTAAAATATTTTTTCTAGCTTAGGATTAAATAGTTTTATTTATCATTCTATTACTTAATTTAGAGTACTGTGATATAAGGCGTTCTAGTTTTTCTATACGTATAATATAAAAGTGACAGGCACAGGTGTCACACCCAGTTATTGTTTGATTTGAGGTCCATGGGGCATATTGTTAAATATTCTCCGTATTGCGATGTTCTAATTTGAGATTTGTCGTATTTCGTGAAATATTCTCTGTAATCCGCAAACAGCCGTTGATGCTCAGAAAAATCATCCCATCAAATTCGGATAGAAAATCATCAATGTTACTTTACAATTGAGGTGTAGCCAAATTTTGAAATTAATCCCATTTCTGTATTATACTTCTTTAAGACAAAATTAGAACTGAATGCAGCATTGGAACTACTTGTACAGCTGACCCTTTTTTTAAAAAATATTTCTCTATAATTGTTTGCATCTCTTTCTATTTCTCGTCCCATCTTTTTCGAAATTTCAAAGCATAAACGAGTTAAATCTATTTCTTCGTCATTTGTATAAGTTATATTTAAATCGGTACACCGTATCTCATTTTTTTGAGTCATTGCACATTTGGGAATAATATGATTATATTATAGGCTTGTAATTTGATTTTTAAATAATGTATTCCAACATAAGAAGGATGTACAAAATATACCCAATCGTATAAACGATCACCAGGATTGAACCTCAAACTCAATTTTATTACCATATTGATTTAATACTAAAATACATTGATTTTCCGGTTTTCTATACCTAAAATGACACTTTACTGTATCAAGTAGGGGGTGATAAACTATAACTAAACTAAAAAGTTTTCTTTATCACATCTAATTGCTGTATCCCACACTCTTCGACATTGGCTACTGATATATTTAAAAACTATGCAAGAAATTTAGTTTTCATGAATTCTTTTTGTAATGACATTTTTATCTTTGACAATTTTCCGAAGATAATTTGTCACTTCAATGAAGTGAGCTGTCCCATCAATCCAACAAAGCTGATGATGATTTTTGGTTAGCCAGAGTGCTGTTTTTCGAGCCTTCTTTGTCAGTTTGAGAAAATCGTGCGAAGCTCGTATAACATAATGTATGTTCGGATTTTGCCCATTTTTGAATACTGGAGCTATTTCATTCAATACAAGTTCTTTCTTGTTTCCATAAAATCCTTGAACATCAATAGCAACTTGCTCCAGATCCATTTTTAGGGGTTTGTTTTTGATGCTTATACTAGACGATGCGCTGAACTAATCCAGTCTACGGAGAATATTCAACTATTCAATCATGCATAAGCAAACTATATACTTTTGTGTTCCTAGAAGTTGCATTCTCCAGTTCGATAGAAACTCTCACATAAATTGGTCCCGTTTTAACAGACTCATTCTGATGAGAAAGTTCAATAACAATAATTGGCGTCTTTTCCTTAAGCTCGCTAGGTGAAAGCAACGGCCGAGACTCTTTCATATAATAACTTTGTTGGAAATTTATATACATGTCGTAGAGGCTAGCGAAATGTTCTCGTCCAAAATTAACATTCATATCATCAAATTGATACGTTTCAGAATTCAAGTACACTTTTATGTTTGTTAAGTGATTTTGAATTAGTGTTCCATTTAGTGTAAATGCTATTCGATATATCGATAAACGGGGGCGCACCCTATTGACTGCAAGCTTAACATTTCAAATATGATGGGAGCCCTCCGCCAGTGCGGGATTAATATAGCTGTCGTGCGGGATTAAGATAGCTGTCCCAGCTACGAAATGCTATTGGTAACGAACCACCATTTTTAGTCAAACTGAACATTGACAATTTCTTCTCATCGCTAAGTGCTACATGTGGTATGTTCCATGTTATATTGGAAATATTCAGTTTAAATTCAAAATCTCCAATTTTCGAATAAAATACATAAAATACATACAGGAAAAATTAAAATATCCACCGTTTGCTAGCTGTCTATCAGATCTATTAAATAATCCAAAGTTACTAAAAATGTGACTCCCACTCTTATTCATTGAAATGTAGTTTTTTAAGGTTGTAGTTGTACCAACAAATCGTGTGCGATCGATTTCAATGCCATTCAATTCATATCGAATTTCAGCAAACAAATAACCCATACAATTGTTTTTTAATTTACCAGCGTTAGTAGGTGTGTTGTCAGCCAAACAAATCGAGCCCTCAATATTAATAAAACTCTCGCTCGGTAATACATAAAAATCCTGATTTTGGATTGTAATTCGAACTTCATCATTAGTCTTAAATGATTGAAGGTAGGGTGAGTAACTATGATATTCTTTTTTATTATGCTCTCGTCGGAATAGGGCTTCTCTCGAACATTCAAGATATCGCTCATTGCGTTCTGATTGTAAGACCCAAAGACTTTAAAAATAATCTGTTTGCAGGTGTAAGAGTTCTCCTTACTGATCTTGTTTCCTCTGTGTTAGAACTCGGAATGTTTGAGGTGGGGTTATTACACGCATATTTATTGTAAATAATCATTGTCGTGGTCTTAAATGTAAGCGAACTGTAACGCTCTCTTCACGTAAATTAACTAAATTTCCGTCTTGATCAACAATCCGTAAAATTAATGACTGAATCTCTCTCGTGTTCACTGGCAAATAAATCAGGTTGATAGGTTTCTCGCTCATTTTATAGCCTGGTGGTACGTTGAGAGTAAATTCATGCAACGCATGACTTGATTCTCCGTTCACATATGATCCGCTTACAATATTACACTCCAAGCGAATTGTATTCACTTTCAATATATCGACAGGTTGATCTGAGGTATGTACGGTATTTGACTTTAGTCCCTTTTATAAAATCCAAATAATTTGCCAATAGTACGCTCTCTGTCAAAATATATGGGATGTTCCTTAGTTGAAATCATGACCTGAAGTGTGTTGTTGTTGCTCTCGATAAGTGGATGATTTATTTTTTGGGTTCTACTTCCCTCATTTTCTCTAATATAACATTACTTATGTCATTTAGCTCGTAGGATCCCACGGAATCTCGAATACATGTTCTCCAATATGGAATAAATTATTATCATGATCCACATTTGGAATCGAGTTATACATGTGAAAATCGATAAGAGCACATTCATAATCCGTATGTAGTATAATAGGCGAAAAGTAGTTTGCCGATAAAGTTGAACTGCATCCTGTTAACGTAAGTGTTGTTGACATTTTGACAAGTTGCGTGTAAGTGAAGTTTCAATGAACGGGGTGAGTAACTATGATATTCTTTTTTATCATGCTTCTCTCGAACATTCAAGATATCATTGCGTTCTGATTGTAAGACCCAAAAATAATCTGTTTGCAGGTGTAAGAGTTCTCCTTACTGATCTTGTTCCCTGTATGTTAGAACTCGGAATGTTTGAAGTGGGGTGATTACACGCATATTTATTGTGAATAATCATTGTCGTGGTCTTACATGTAAGCGAACTGTAACGCTCTCTTCACGTAAATTAACTAAATTTCCGTCTTGATCAATAAACCGTAAAATAAATGACTGAATCTCTTTCGTGCTCACTGGCCGTATGAACGCAATTCTTTTCGCCGGTATTGAAGCTACAGACTTGATACGTCAGATAAAGTGTTACGGGTTTCGAAATGCGCCCACTGGGGGCGTGGCAATTCGATTAAATCGATATATCTCCTTTACTTTTAAAGCTATCTGCATAAAATGTATACCGACAGATTGCTGGTGGCCTCTTCTAAAGATTGCATCCAAAAGCTACGCCCATTAGTGCGCCCACAATGTCCAAAACTCGTTATGTGCACAGCATCAATAATGTCAGTGCAACATTGCTAGCGACATCTATTGCATACTTTGGTGCTTATTATTTGGTTTCATTAGAATAGTGTTGGATAACTGTTCAATTAGTTTGTCACATGAAGTGGTCACTGATCACTGGTCGGTAGATGGCGTTAGTTGCCAGACTTTTTCGTATTCCCAGAATTTGTGTGCGGCTGTTTGCGATTGTGCTTGTCATATAACTTGAGTTGAGTTTTGACATAACTTGTAGTATAGAGTGCAGCTAAAATTATTATTTCTAATTAATTATTCTATTGTATCTGTAAACGCTTTGGGACTAAGTAATATGACTGATGATTATAGGAATACAATTTAACTATTTTTTTTTTAATCAAACAAATGATTACCTAAGAAATTTCAGAAAAAAACTAATATCTTAGCATTTATATTGAATTTCGTCACGCCAAAAACAAGTGATCGATGGTGCTCCGGTTCAATTCCCGCTATAGATGCAAAAACTGGTCTTGATTCTTCTTATACTTCAAACTTTTTCCAGTTCGTAACAATTTTTTAAAATTATATTCTATTTGCTTTCTGTTGGTATTTTTCATATAATTCTTATTAAATACTGTAACTTGAATTTCGTCACACTTAAGGTTGAAAGGTTGGTGGCGTTGGTGTTTAACGCGGGGTCTGCGTGTTAACTGTGCGGTAGGCCCGGCGATCGAGGCCGCGCGGAAGCAAATTTCGCTTTTTGTTTTTATACCCTGAACCCATTGAAAATGGGTAAAAAGAGTATAATGGTTTTGTGCAAATGTATGCAACAGGCAGAAGGAGCCATCTCCGAACCCATAAAGTATATATATTCTTGATCGGGACGACGAACTGACTCAAATTAGCCATGTCCGTTCATCCGTCCGTCCGTCCGTCCGTCTGTATGAACGCAGCGATCTCGGAAACTACAAAAGCTAGAAACCTAAACTCAACGACTATAGATTCTCCCAATCCATATGCAGTACAAGTTTATCTATTTTTTTATAACTTGCTCCTTTTCATTATTATCGATAAAAAATCGATTTTAAGACTTGGGATATCTCGGAGAATATAAGAGCTAGAGCCATTAAGTTTGGTTTAATATGTGCTCATTAACGATACGCAGATTATGAAATTTTCGGATTTTGGATACCTCCCCCCATTGCCTCCCATATAAAAAATAAGACTACATATTTGTGATTTTGTAAATTAACTAAATTTCGGTCTTGATCTACACTAGTAGTAGGGAATTGTATGATCTGTGACATGAAGTAGCTGCCAAATTAATTACGTGATAATTCGTTAATATACAGGTGCGTGCTCCTTTTTTAGCCTTTGTGACCTTTTGAGGAGGGGGAGCTGAGGAAAGTGGCCGTTACATTTTAATAACTGTCCCTTTTCTGAAGTAGCGTGTGTGCCCGATCATTTAAATTCAGATTTTAAGTGGGAGGGGCTAAGGGAGCGCACAAGTGCTCGCATCGACTTGTTCATTTAACAGATTTTTTGTCAATTTATTTATTGTTTTGTTTATACTACAATTTATTTAAAATATTTTTTCTAGCTTAGGATTAAATAGTTTTATTTATCATTCTATTACTTAATTTAGTGTACTGTGATATAAGGCGTTCTAGTCTTTATATACGTATAATATAAAAGTGACTGGCACAGGTGTCACATCCAGTTATTGTCTGATTTGAGGTCCAGGGGCATATTGTTAAATATTCTCCGTATTGCGATGTTCTAATGTGAGATTTTTCGTATTTGGTGAAATATTCTCGGTATTCCGCCAACAGCCGTTGATGCTCAGGAAAAATCATCCCATCAAATTCGGCTAGAAAATCATCAATTTTCTTTACAATGGAGATGTAGTCAAATTTTGAAATTAATCCCATTTCTGTATTGTACTTCTTCAAGACAAAATTAGAACTGAATGCAGCATTGGAACTGGGAGCCTACTTGTACAGCTGACCCTTTTTTTAAAAAATATTTCTCTATAGTTGTTTGCATCTCTTTCTATTTCCCATCTTTTTCGAAATTTCAAAGCATAAACGAGTTAAATCTATTTCTTCGTCATTTTTATAAGTTATATTTAAATTGGCAAACCGTATCTCATTTTTTTGAGTCATTGCACATTTGGAAATAATATGATTATAATATAGGCTTGTAATTTGATTTTTAAATAATGTATTCCAACATAAGAAGGATGTAAAAAATATACCCAATCGTATAAACGATCACCAGGATGCGCCATCAAACTCAATTTTAATACCATATTGATTTAATACTAAAATACATAGATTTTCCGGTTTTCTATATCTAAAATGACACTTTACTGTATAAAGTAGGGGATGATAAACTACTGTATCAGGCATTATTCCTTGTTCGTTAACAATTGAATCCACTCCTTCTTCTCTAGGCCAATGAAATTTCGTGTTGTTGCATCCAGATCATGGGTGTAAATGCTCTTGTAGTTGAAAATCAACACTTTACTATTAACTTAAGATCTACATAATATTCAAGTCCGAAAATTAATTTATGATCTTGATCTGTTGCGTGGTAATGTTGGTTGACATCTGGATCAAACTAACTTTAAATGAACGTACGCGCACCTTTAAAGGCAGCGAGTCTCATTAAATCTTTTCAGTATGTTACATAACGTTGAGGCAAGATGTTGACGTTAGATAGAAACTCTTGCGTTTTGGTTGATTTCCAATATGTATTTGGAAACGATAATCAGGTTTTCGTTAAGGAACTAGCATTCATGCAGGGTGGTTCGGTTACTCCAAATTTCTTTCACTTCAAACCACTCTACAATATAAAGGAGCTGGACGAAGTAAGTCAAAAGACTAATTTAATAGCCCAAGAATATGTAGATGGTTTGGATTGGTCGGATGGAGATATTTCATATTTAGGACTGGAGGATATATTAACGTCATTAAACAGTTTCGCCTCAGTCATTGTAAGGGGTGATGCTAAGAAACAATTTGTAAAGAGATATTTATCTACAAACATAATTGATTTGGAGCTTCAATACAAGTTCAATTCCCAAACTATTTCACAAATTGCAGAATACATAAAATATCTTCAAACCAATGCGCACTTAATAATTTATTCAATTTATTTTGTAGTTATGGAATGTTCAAACTTCAAAATTCATGGAGAGCTGCTTTTATTTATTTATTTTCTTAATAACTATAATAGGCATAATATGGTGCATTCAAATGATTATTATTTCAATTTTCAAAGTAGTCTATTAGAAGTCGAACATTTTTTAGAGCTCATACACCTTTATATAGGTGTGAGCCACACTCTGAAAAAAGTTTTCTGTATCACATCTAATTGCTTTATCACATCTAATTACGTTTTGACATTGGCTACTGATATATTTAAAAACTACGCAAGAAATTTTGTTTTCTGAATTCCTTTTGTAATGACATTTTTATCTTTGACAATTTTCCGAATATAATTTGTCACTTCAATGAAGTGAACTGTCCCATCAATCAACAAAGCTGATGATGATTTTTGGTTAGCCAGAGTGCTGTTTTTCGAGCCTTCTTTGTCAGTTGTGCGGAGCTCGTATAAGTTAATGTATGGTCGGATTTTGCCCATTTTTGAATACTGGAGCTATTTCATTAAATACAAGTTCTTTCTTGTTTCCATAAAATCCTTGAACATCAATAGCAACTTGCTCCAGATCCTTTTTTAGGGGTTTGTTTTTGATGCTTATACTAGACGATGCGCTGAACTAATCCAGTCTACGGAGAATATTCAACTATTCGATCATGCATAAGCAAACTATATACTTTTGTGTTCCTAGAACTTGCATTCTCCAGTTCGATAGAAACTATCACAAATTGGTCTCGTTTTAACAGACTCATTCTGATAACAATAATTGGCGTCTTTTCCTAAAGCTCGCTAGGTGAAAGCAGCGGCCGAGACTCTTTCATATAATAACTTTGTTGGAAATTTATATACATGTCGTAGAGGCTAGCGAAACGTTCTCGTCCAAAATTAACATTGATATCATCATATGGATACGTTTCAGAATTCAAGTACACTTTTATGTTTCTCAAGTGATTTTGAATTAGTGTTCCATTTAGTGTAAATGCTATTATCGATAAACGGGGGCGCACCCTATTGACTGCAAGCTTAACATTCCAAATATGATGGGAGCCCTCCGCCAGTGATTAATATAGCTATCGTGCGGGATTAAGATAGCTGTCCCAGCTACGAAATGCTATTGGTAACGAACCACCATTTTAGTCAAACTGAACATTGACAATTTCTTCTCATCGCTAAGTGCTACATGTGGTATGTTCCATGTTATATTGGAAATATTCAGTTTAAATTCAAAATCTCCAATTTTCGAATAAAATACATAAAATACATACAGGAGAAATGAAAATATCCGCCGTTCGCTAGTTGTCTATCAGATCCATTAAATCATCCAAAGTTACTAAAAATGTGACTCTGACTCTTATTCATTGAAATGTAGTTTTTTAAGGTTGTAGTTGTACCAACAAATCGTGTGCGATCGATTTCAATGCCATTCAATTCATATCGATTTTCAGCAAACAAATAACCCATACAATTGTTTTTTAATTTACCAGCGTTAGTAGGTCGTGTTGTCAGCCAAACAAATCGAGCCCTCAATATTAATAAAACTCTCGCTCGGTAATGCATAACGATCCTGATTTTGGATTGTAATATCGAACTTCATCATTAGTCTTAAATGATTGAAGGTAGGGTGAGTAACTATGATATTCTTTTTTATTATGCTCTCGTCAGAATAGGCTTCTCTCGAACATTCAAGATATCATTGCGTTCTGATTGTAAGACCCAAAGACTTTAAAAATAATCTGTTTGCAGGTGTAAGAGTTCCCCTTACTGATCTTGTTCCCTCTATGTTAGAACTCGGAATGTGGGGTGATTACACGCATATTTATTGTAAATAATCATTGTCGTGGTGTTACATGTAAGCGAACTGTAACGCTCTCTTCACGTAAATAACTAAATTTCCGTCTTGATCAACAATCCGTAAAATTAATGACTGAATCTCTCTCGTGTTCACTGGCCGTATGAACGCAATTTTTTGAGTGGTATTGAAGCTAGAGACATTTTTTATTTATATTCGTATATGCCCATGTCAGATAAAGTGTTACGGGTTTGGGATGCTCAATGGGGTGGCACTGATTAAATCGATATATCTCCTTGTACTTCTTAAAGCTGGCATAAAATGTACCGACAGATTGCTGATGACTTCCTCTAAGGATCGCATCCAAAATTATTTAGCTACGCCCATTAGCGCACACAATGTCCAAAACTCGTTATGTGCACAACATCAATAATGTCAGTGCAACATTGCTAGCGACATCTATTGCATACTTTGGTGCTTGACTATTTGGTTTCATTAGAATAGTGTTGGATAACTGTTCAATTAGTTTGTCACATTGAGTGGTCACTGATCACTGGTCGGTAGATGGCGTTAGTTGCCAGACTTTTTCGTATTCCAGAATTTGTGTGCGGCTGTTTGCAATTGTGCTTGTCATATAACTTGAGTTGAGTTTTGACATAACTGTAGTATAGAGTGCAGCTAAAATTATTATTTCTAATTAATTATTCTATTGTATCTGTAAACGCTTTGGGACAAAGTAATATGACTGATGATTATAGGAATACAATTTAACTATTTTCTTTTTTAATCAAACAAGTGATTACCTAAGAAATTTTAGGAAAAAAAAACTAATGTCCTAGCATTTATATTGAGTTTCGTCACTCCAAAAACAAGGTGACTCGATGGTGCTCCGGTTCAATTCCCGCCATAGATGCAAAAACTGGTCTTGATTCTCTCTTACATAATTTAAACTTTTTTCGAGTTCGCAACACTTTTTTAAATTATATTCTTTTTGCTTTCTGTTGGTATTTTTCATGTAATTCTTATTAAATACTGTAACTTGAATTTCTGTCACACTTAAGGTTGAAAGGTTGGTGGCGTTGGTGTTTAACGCGGGGTCTGCGTGTTAACTGTGCGGTAGGCCCGGGGATCGAGGCCGCGCGGAAGCAAATTTCGCTTTTGTTTTTATACCCTGAACCCATTGAAAATGGGTAAAAAGGGTATAATGGTTTTGTGCAAATGTATGTAACAGGCAGAAGGAAGCATCTCCGAACCCATTAAGTATATATATTCTTGATCAGGACGACGAACTGACTCAAATTAGCAATGTCCGTCCGTCCGTCCGTCTGTATGAACGCAGCGATCTCGGAAACTACAAAAGCTAGAAACCTAAACTAAACGACTATAGATTCTCCAAATCCCCATGCAGTACAAGTTTATCTATTTTTTTTTATATCTTGCTCCGTTTAATTATTATCGATAAAAATCGATTTTAAGACTTGGGATATCTCGGAGACTATAAGAGCTAGAGCCATTAAGTTTGGTTTAATATGTGCTCGTTTACGATACGCAAATTATGAAATTTTCGGATTATGGATACCTCCCCCCATTCGCCACCCATATAAAAAAATAAGACTACATATTTGTGATTTTGTAATATAACTAAATTTCCGTCTTGATCAACAATAGTAGTAGGGAATTGTATGATCTGTGACATGAAGTCGCTGCTAATTTAATTACGTGATAATACGTTAATATACAGGTACGTGCTCCTTTTTTAGCCTTAGTGGCCTTTTGAGGAGGGGGATTCTGAGGAAAGTGGCCGTTACATTTTAGTAACTGTCCCTTTTCTGAAGTAGCGTGTGTGCCCGATCATTTAAATTCAGATTTTAAGTGGGAGGGGTTATGAGATCACCTGCGCACAAGTGCACGCATAGACTTGTTCATCTACTTATTCGGGGGTGGGAAAAGGGACCGATCATTAAAAACTGGTTTAATAAGAGGCTGCTCATTTAAATTCAGATTTTAAGTGGGAGGGATTCTGAGATCACGTTCTCACAAGTGTACGCATCGATTTGTTCGTCTGTTAACAGACCGTATCTGTTAGGTTTTGTTAGAGAAAAAGGTTCGATCGTAAATTTCACGCCTTAAAACACCTACTGACAAGGGTAAACAGCTCTATTCTGGGTGCGTGTGGCAAGGACTAATTCAGCTAATGTATGGGATAAAGAAAGACAACAGGCTTTCATTTTACAGATTTTTTGTCAATTTATTTATTGTTTTGTTTATACTACAATTTATTTAAAATATTTTCTAGCTTAGGATTAAATAGTTTTATTTATTTATTTACTTAACTTAGTGTACTGTGATATAAGGCGTTCTAGCGATATAAGGCGTTCCACTTATTGTCTGATCTGAGGACCAGGGACATATTGTTAAATGTTCTCCGTATTGCGATGTTCTAATGTGAGATATTCCGCAAACAGCCGTTGATGCTCAGGAAAAATCATCCCATCAAATTCGGATAGAAAATCATAAATTTTCTTTACAATGGAGGTGTAGCAAAATTTTGAAATTAATCCCATTTCTGTACTGTACTTCTTCAAGATAAAATTAGAAATGAATGCAGCCTTGGTACTGGGAGTCTACTTATACAGCTGAAATTGAAAGCATAAACGAGTTAAATCTATTTCTTCGTCATTTCTATAAGTTACATTTAAATCGGTGAACCGTATATCGTTTTTTTGAGTCATTGCACATTTGGGAATAATATGATTATAATATAGGCTTGTAATTTGATTTTTCAATAATGTATTCCAACATAAGAAGGATGTAAAAAATATACCCAATCGTATAAACGATCACCAGGATTCGCCATCAAACTCAATTTTATTACCATATTGATTTAATACTAAAATACATTGATTTTCCGGTTTTCTATACCTAAAATGACACTTTACTGTATCAAGTAGGGGGTGATAAACTATTGTATCAGGCAATATTCCTTGTGCGTTAACAATTGAATCCTCCTTCTCTAGGCCAATGAAATTTCGTTTATGTTGTTGCATTCAGATCATGGGTGTAAGTGCTCTTGTAGTTGAAAATCCACACTTTACTTTTAACTTAAGATCTACATAATATTCAAACCGAAAATTAATTTATGATCTTGATCTGTTGCGTGGCAATGTTGGTTGACATCTGGATCAAACTAACTTTAAATGAACGTACGCGCACCTTTAAAGGCAGCGAGTCTCATTAAATCTTTTCAGTATGTTACATAACGTTGAGGCAAGATGTTGACGTTAGATAGAAACTCTTGCGTTTTGGTTGATTTCCAATATGTATTTGGAAACGATAATCAGGTTTTCGTTAAGGAACTAGCATTCATGCAGGGTGGTTCGGTTATTCCAAATTTCATTCACTTCAAACCACTCTACAATATAAAGGAGCTGGACGAAGTAAGTCAAAAGACTAATTTAATAGCCCAAGAATATGTAGATGGTTTGGATTGGTCGGATGGAGATATTTCATATTTAGGACTGGAGGATATATTAACGTCATTAAACAGTTTCGCCACAGTCATTGTAAGGGGTGATGCTAAGAAACAATTTGTAAAGAGATATTTATCTACAAACATAATTGATTTGGAGCTTGAAGAAAGTTCAATACAAGTTCAATTCCCAAACTATTTCACAAATTGTAGAATACATTAAAAATTTTCAAACCAATGCGCACTTAATAATTTATTCAAACGTTTTGTAGTTATGGAATGTTCAAATTTCGAAATTCATGGAAAATAAAAATGCATAAAATTTTATTTTTAAAAGAGCTGTTTTTATTTATTTATTTTCTTAAAACCTATAATAGGTATAATATGGTGCATTCAAATGATTATTATTTAAATTTTCAAAGTAGTCTATTAGAAGTCGAGCATTTTTTAGAGCACAAAACCTTTATATAGGTGTGAGCCACAGTCTGAGAAAAAAGTTTTCTTTATCACATCTAATTGCTGTATCCCATACTCTTCGACATTGGCTACTGATATATTTGAAAAATAAACAAGAAATTTTGTTTTCTGAATTCCTTTTGTAATGACATTTTTATCTTTGACAATTTTCCGAAGATAATTTGTCACTTCAATGAAGTGAGCTGTCCCATCAATCCAACAAAGCTGATGATGATTTTTGGTTAGCCAGAGTGCTGTTTTTCGAGCCTTCTTTGTCAGTTTGAGAAAATCGTGCGGAGCTCGTATAACATAATGTATGTTCGGATTTTGCCCATTTTTTGAATACTGGAGCTATTTCATTCAATACAAGTTCTTTCTTGTTTCCATAAAATCCTTGAACATCAATAGCAACTTGCTCCAGATCCATTTTTAGGGGTTTGTTTTTGATGCTTATACTAGACGATGCGCTGAACTAATCCAGTCTACGGAGAATATTCAACTATTCGATCATGCATAAGCAAACTATATACTTTTGTGTTCCTAGAACTTGCATTCTCCAGCTCGATAGAAACTCACACATAAATTGGTCCCGTTTTAACAGCCTCATTCTGATGCGAAAGATCAATAACAATAATCGGCGCCTTTTCCTTAAGCTCGCTAGGTGAAAGCAACGGCCGAGACTCTTTCATATAATAACTTTGTTGGAAATTTATATACATGTCGTAGAGGCTAGCGAAATGTTCTCGTCCAAAATTAACATTCATGTCATCATATGGATACGTTTCAGAATTCAAGTACACTTTTATGTTCTCAAGTGATTTTGAATTAGTGTTCCATTTAGTGTAAATGCTATTATCGATAAACGGGGGCGCACCCTATTGACTGCAAGCTTAACATTCCAAATATGATGGGAGCCCTCCGCCAGTGCGGGATTAATATAGCTGTCGTGCGGATTAAGATAGCTGTCCCAGCTACGAAATGCTATTGATAACGAACCACCGTTTTTAGTCAAACTGAACATTGACAATTTCTTCTCATCGCTAAGTGCTACATGTGGTATGTTCCATGTTATATTGGAAATATTCAGTTTAAATTCAACATCTCCAATTTTTGAATCAAATACATAAAATACATACAGGAGAAATGAAAATATCCGCCGTTCGCTAGTTGTCTATCAGATCCATTAAACCATCCAGAGTTACTAAGCATGTGACTCTCGACTCTTATTCATTGAAATGTAGTTTTTTAAGGTGGTCGTTGTACCAACAAATCGTGTGCGATCGATTTCAATGCCATTCAATTCATATCGAATTTCAGCAAACAAATAACCCATACAATTGTTTTTTAATTTACCAGCGTTAGTAGGTGTGTTGTCAGCCAAACAAATCGAGCCCTCAATATTAATAAAACTCTCGCTCGGTAATACATAAAGATCCTGATTTTGGATTGTAATTCGAACTTCATCATTAGTCTTAAATGATTGAAGGTAGGGTGAGTAACTATGATATTCTATTTTTATTATGCTCTCGTCGGAATAGGGCTTCTCTCGAACATTCAAGATATCGCTCATTGCGTTCTGATTGTAAGACCCAAACTTTAAAAATAATCTGTTTGCAGGTGTAAGAGTTCCCCTTACTGATCTTGTTCCCTGTATGTTAGAACTCGGAATGTTTGAGGTGGGGTTATTACACGCATATTTATTGTAAATAATCATTGTCGTGGTCTTACATGTAAGCGAACTGTAACGCTCTCTTCACGTAAATTAACTAAATTTCCATCTTGATCAACAATCTGTAAAATTAATGACTGAATCTCTCTCGTGTTCACTGGCAAATAAATGAGGTTGATAAGTTTCTCGCTCATTTTATGGTGTTATTCGTGTTCTTAGTTCACATATGATCCGCTTACAATATTACACTCCAAGCGAATTGGTTTCACTTTCAATATATCGACAGTTTGATCTGAGGTATGTACGGTATTTGACTTTAGCTCAGATTTATGTAGGAGGGGTTATGAGATCCGTACGTACAAGTGCACGCATCGACTTGTTCATCTACTTTTACGGGGGTGGGAAAAGGGACCGATCATTAAAAACTGGTTTAATAAGAGGCCGCTCATTTAAAATCAGATTTTAATTGGGAGGGAGCTGATGAGATCACGTGCGCACAATTGCACGCATCGACTTGTTCGTCTATTTTTTCGGGGGTGGGAAAAGGGACCGATCATTAAAAAACCGATTTAATAAGGGACCGCTCATTAGAATTCAGATTTGAAGTGGGAGGGGTTATGCGATCACAGGCGCACAAGTGCACGCATCGACTTGTTTGTTTACTTTTTCAGGGGTGGGTTGAGAGCTCGATCAGGCACGTGCGCATTTAATTTACTCTCCCTTTTCTGAAGAGTGTGAACAGACCGTTTTTCTACACGGCGAAGGAACACAAGTGCGGCGCACACTTGTAAACAGGTTTTGTTAGAGAAAAAGGTTCGATCGTAAATTCTAATGTATGGGATAAAAGAAAGACAACAGGTTTTCATTTTACAGATTTTTTGTCAATTTATTTATTGTTTTGTTTATACTACAATTTATTTAAAATATTTTTTCTAGCTTAGGATTAAATAGTTTTATGTATCATTCTATTACTTAATTTAGTGTACTGTGATATAAGGCGTTCTAGTTTTTGTATTCGTATAATATAAAAGTGACAGGCACAGGTGTCACATCCAGTTATTGTCTGATCTGAGGACTAGGGTCATATTGTTAAATGTTCTCCGTATTGCGATGTTCCAATGTGAGATTTTTCGTATTTGGTGAAATATTCTCGGTATTCCGCAAACAGCCGTTGATGCTCAGGAAAAATCATCCCATCAAATTCGGCTAGAAAATCATAAATTTTCTTTACAATGGAGGTGTAGCCAAATTTTGAAATTAATCCCATTTCTGTACTGTACTTCTTCAAGATAAAATTAGAAATGAATGCAGCCTTGGTACTGGGAGTCTACTTATACAGCTGAAATTGCAAAGCATAAACGAGTTAAATCTATTTCTTAGTCATTTCTATAAGTTACATTTAAATCGGTGAACCGTATATCATTTTTTGAGTCATTGCACATTTGGGAATAATATGATTATAATATATACTTGTAATTTGATCTTTCAATAATGTATTCCAACATAAGAAGGATGTAAAAAATATACCCAATCGTATAAACGATCGCCAGGATTCGCCATCAAACTCAATTTTATTTCCGGTTTCTATACCTAAAATGACACTTTACTGTATCAAGTAGGGGTGATCAACTATTGTATCATGCATTAAGAACTGAAACTGTTCAAGCCTTAACTGGATATATTCCTTGTGCGTTAACAATTGAATCCACTCCTCCTTCTCTACGCCAATGAAATTTCGTTTATGTTGTTGCATCCAGATCATGGGTGTAAATGCTCTTGTAGTTGAAAATCCACACTTTACTTTTAACTTAAGATCTACATAATATACAAACCCGAAAATTAATTCATGATCTTGAAGCTTCTTTCACTTTCTCGCTTTTTTTTAACAGTTGCGTGGTCATGTTGGTTGACATCTGAATCAAACAAACTCTAAATTAACGTACGCGCACCTTTTAAGGCAGCGACTCTCATTAAATCTTTTCAGTATGTTACATAACGTTGAGGCAAGTTGTTGACGTTAGATAGAAACTCTTGCGTTTTGGTTGATTTCCAGCATTTGGAAACGATAATCAGGTTTTCGTTGAGGAACTAGCATTCATGCAGGGTGGTGCGGTTATTCCAAATTTCTTTCACTTCAAACCACCCTACAATATAAAGGAGCTGGACGAAGTAAGTCAAAAGACTAATTTAATAGCCCAAGAATATGTAGATGGTTTGGATTGGTCGGATGGAGATATTTCATATTTAGGTCTTTTTAGAAATTTCAAAGCATAAACGAGTTAAATCTATTTCTTCGTCATTTCTATAAGTTACATTTAAATCGGTGAACCGTATATCATTTGTTTGAGTCATTGCACATTTGGGAATAATATGGTTATAATATATACTTGTAATTTGATTTTTCAATAATGTATTCCAACATAAGAAAGATGTAAAAAATAACCCAATCGTATAAACGATCGCCAGGATTCGCCATCAAACTCAATTTTATTACCATATTGATTTAATACTAAAATACATTGATTTTCCGGTTTTCTATACCTAAAATGACACTTTACTGTATCAA